>JACEVL010000673.1:0-17500 GCA_020284085.1 Aporrectodea caliginosa
CGTTATTCGTCATGGACAGTTATTTTCTCGACGTGACGTCCTGCACGGAGCCTCTGAATGATAAGTAACCGTGTAAATTGATCATTTGTTAGATGCATTATAGGGTTATTATCGGTTTAGTCCACCTCATTTTAGTCATCCACCGTATTTTATTCATCCTCCGTTCGGTCTGAATATAATTATGAGAAATGGCTAGCCAATTCTATGATTATATCATTGTCACAATTACTACTTTTACTAATCTATTACAACTGCTATTGTTATTATTATTATTATTATTATTATTATTATTATTATTATTGTTATTGTTATTATTATTATTATTATTATTATTATTATTATTATTATTATTATTATTATTATTATTGTTATTATTATTATTATTATTATTATTATTATTATTTTTATTATTATTATTATTTATTTTTCACCTTAGGTAGAAATAAGGAGGTCGCTGACACTAAAGAAATTGACCCAGAAGACGAGTCCAGAATGAAAACACGCTAATCCAACAATAAGACACATGGGTCCACGTGTTCAACACATTTACTGCCATATTTCAATTATCGCGCATTATGGCAGATTATCTTAAAGCTAGAATATCGTTATCCGTCATGGACAGTTATTTTCTCGACGTGACGTCCTGCACGGAGCCTCTGAATGATAAGTAACCGTGTAAATTGATCATTTGTTAGATGCATTATAGGGTTATTATCGGTTTAGTCCACCTCATTTTAGTCATCCACCGTATTTTATTCATCCTCCGTTCGGTCTGAATATATGAGAAATGGCTAGCCAATTCTGTGATTATATCATTGTCACAATTACTACTTTTACTAATCTATTACAGCTGCTATTGTTATATATTATTATTATTATTATTATTATTATTATTATTATTATTATTATTATTATTATTATTATTATTATTATTATTATTATTATTATTATTATTATTTTTTTACCCCGAGGTATCAAGGATCCCTCAGGATTTATGAAAAATTACAATAAGGAGCAGGAAATTTGTCTGGGGGTCAGGCCTCGTCTTCAGGGTTTGCAGGAAAAGTGCCGTTGAATGCGACCAAGTTATAGCATTGGACGCAAACAGACAGATTATTATTATTATTATTATTATTATTATTATTATTAATTTATTATTATTATTATTATTATTATTATTATTATTATTATTATTATTATTATTATTATTATTATTATTATTTTTATTCTATTATTATTTATTTTTTCGCCTTAGGTAGAAATAATCCCTCAGGCTCTAAGAAACTATCTGAAGAGCGTTTTCGTTCTGGAGTTAACGGTCATCCTCACCGGTCAGTTGCGTAAAAGTGCCTCGTAATGCAACAGCATTAAACCGTTGCGTGCAAATTGCACGTGTTATTATTATTATCATCATCATCATCATCATCATCATCATCATCATCATCATCATCATCATCATCATCATCATCATCATCATCATCATCATCATCATCATCATCATCATCATCATCATCATCATCATTATTATTATTATTATTATTATTATTATTATTATTATTATTATTATTATTATTATTATTATTATCATAAATATAGTCATAATCCTCATCATCATCATCATTATCATCATCATCATCATCATCATCATCATCATCATTATTATCATCATTATTATCATTATTGATCAGTTGATAGTTGAATGACCTTCCAGTCCATAGCGAAGTAGTTTATTGATATGTTCGTCTGTGTCTCTCAGCTCTGAGTCCTTGAGAAGAAGAGCCTGCAAGTATTTCTGAAGTACTGGCTGTTTCTCCAAGTATCTGCCAGTCCCGGCGAGGAACCGGAACCCGTCTGGGTGTCCCTGCCACGCCCCATTGACAGCAAACCCCGAAAGGAAGACCTCGAAGACTATGAAGATGAGAAGGACACGATCCAGTTGACGACAATCCACCACCATGGCTGACGGATGATGCAGAGAAACGTCAAAAATATAGAAGTAGTGGTGGTGTTAGTAGTAGCAGTGGTAGTTGTAGTGGTAGTGGTAGTTGTAGTTGTAGTGGTAGTGGTATACAGTGGCAGTTGTAGTGGTAGTGGTATACAGTGGTAGTGGTAGTAGTAGTAGTGGTGGTGGTGGTAGTAGTAGGTAGTAGTAGTAGTAGTAGTAGTAGTAGTAGTAGTAGTAGTAGTGGTAGTAGTAGTAGTAGTAGCAGCAGCAGCAGCAGCAGAAGCAGCAGCAGTAGTAGGTGTGAGTAGTCGCGGTGTAGATGCGATAAGAATAGTGGTGGTGGTAGTTGCGTTGTGAATATGAGTATAATGACGGTGGTAGTGATAGCCTTGGTAATATTGGTATGGTCGTGACAGTAGTGGTGGTAGGGGTCATGATGGTAGTGGAGATAGTGATGGTGTTATTAGTGGTGATATGGTGATGAATAGTGGTGGTGGTAGTGGAAGTGGTGTACGAGGCGAAGGTGCTGATGAGAATGGTTCCGATGACAATGACAAGAACAATGACATAAATAAAGTAATTATATTAAAACTATATCACATCGGATGTGTCTTTTCTTTCATACCCCCACAAACAGATTGTCATAAACTAAATTAAAGTTAGATGTCGTGGAGCTATCCCAGTCTCTTGTATACCAGCAAGCCTCTTGCTGAAGAAGTTGGTGGTCCAAGGCAGTGATGATGGTATTTTTGCTGCGAATGGGTGGATACGCTTCATTGTCTCATCTCTTGACATGGCACAATTGGCACATTTAAAGTCCATCAGGATATTTGATAAGCTTCTAAACTTTTATACTTTTCTGATTAGTTTCTAAATTTTGTCATGACCTCTTTTATTTTGACCTTACGTTTTACTTTATTTACTTTTGGATTATCTTCTCACTTTTTTACTTTACTTTTTTACTTTTACTTTATTTGTTATAGAACCATCACCTCGGTCAATTCACTCTCGAGGCCCCCAAATCAAATGATGGCAAGGAAGGATTTATCAATGATCCGCCCTTGACAGGACTAAGCACGAACGAGAAGAATAGCTGCAACACTCCCTCCTCTGGCTACAGTATTTCAAACTGTATTTGGCACTGTCGTTAAGATTATAGTTAATCGATTCCCAATTACCTCACGTATCCATTATAAGATCCTCCTCCTGGTCTCCAAATCTCAACTTGGCCTTGCACCAAAATATCTCTCGGAGTTTATGCATAAGCTCTGCAACAGCTGCTCGCCCTTTGCGCTCTACTGACCTTCTGGAGCTCTTTGTCCCTCGCGTTAGGTCTGCCTTGGCTCAATGCCGGGCATTTGCTGTGACAGGTCCCTCCACTTGGAATGGCCTCCCCCCCTCTTCAACGGGTTAAGCTTTTGTCTGGGATTTCTCACGCATCCTCTCGCTCTCTTAAGGCGTTTTCCCCCGGGGCTTCCGCGCTGAAAGCGCCTCTGAATAGTCTATGCTGCGAGAGGCGCTCTACAAATTTTTAGATACGATACGATACCTGCAAGACGTTACTCTGGTCGCCGAAGAACAGTTCAGCCTTCCTGAGGACAGTGCCTAGCAGTTCTCTTACAGAAAGATTCTATTCAATGCACGTAGTCGAGTTTTCAGTCGTTTATATAGTGCTAGTGTTGAAATTTTCGTCGAAGCGAACTGGGTGGGCCAAAATTTTAATTCGTCGAGTTTATGCAGTTTGTTTCATTCTGAATATTAATTTAAACACGAGCGAATGAATGCTCAGATGAATGAGTGAATGAATGAGCATTAAGACGTCAGCACTCAGCAATTCATAGACTAATTCAATCATTTGTTTATTCATCTGCGCAGAAATGCAATAAATCGTTCAGTCATACAGTAAGTCATTCATTCAGAAAGTCATTCATTTAGTAAGTAAGTCAGTCAGTTATTCATTCATTCAGTCGGCCAGTCTTTAGTCAGTAAACTGTAAACTTGTGAATCGAAACGATGATGTTGTTTGCTGAATGATTTAGAGAAGCACCATCTACTGAATGATGCAATGATTGGCGCTTTGCATGGACTCGAATTTAATTGGCCACCCTTGATTTCTCCATTCTTTGCTACGCACCACTCCTCCACACCCAACCTTTCCCCGTCCCGATGACCTTTCGTATTTTCCGGACGCCAGTGACATCCTTTACGGATTGGGAATTCCGGCACGAAGGAAGAACTCTTCCGGAGACCTTCAAGTTGGTCTAGGCTTCTATCTGATGACATGTATCCTTCTCCCTCTGTTTCTTCTCTTCCTCTTCCTCTTCCTCCTCCTATACAGCTTCTCCTTATTCTCTGTTCTTCCTTCTCTTCCTATTCCTTTTCCACCGCCTCCTCCTTTTCCTCTTCCTCTTACTCCTCTTCTTCCTTCTGCTTCTCCTGTCCCTCCTTCTCTTCCTATTCCTCCGCCTCCTTCTTTTCCTCTTCCTCCTCTTCTAGCTTCTGCACATCTTGTTCCTCCTTCTCTTCCTCTTCCTCTGCCTCCTCCCTTTCTTCGTCTTCCTCTTCCTCCTTTTCCTCTTCTTTCTCCTCCTCCACATCCAACTCCTCCTCTCAGTGTTAAACTACTCTCCATGCGTGCATGTTGTTTTCGTCGCTCGTCTGATAGCGTCAATACCGCGGTAAGGTGTCAAAAGCGGTAGTATTAATTACCTTGCGGAGATCGAGTGAAGGCCTGCGGTTGGTTAAATTGGCTAGAACGTGCATCCGGTTCGCAAACCGATATTGGCTAATAAAACTCTGGCTATGGTCTGTACACTGGGACCTACAATAGCGTTGGCACCCATTCAAACGGTTGGTGATCACGGGAGTAAATAATTTATGTATAATGTTCACGTTTTTGTACAGCGACCGTATGACCACGATTCTGCTCGTTTGTTTAACGAATTGATCGGGTGAGATCCTTCGTAATCGTAATCGTAATCGTAAATTTATATAGCGCCACTTAAAGAGAAACTCCTCAGAGGCGCTCCCGACCTGATAACATCAAACCACAGTCGAAAAGAATGGTTTACAAACGCCTGCGGAAAAGGGGCAAAGACAGACCAAGAAGTTCATTACGGAGGTTGCTAGGCAACCTGTTCCAGAAGGAAGGACCGACCACAGCGAAGCTTCTATGGAGCAACGTGGAAGTTCGAGCCAATAGGGACAACCAGGTGTCCAGGTCGCCTTGAGTGGCAGAGCGAAGGAATCTACGACCTGGTATGGAAAGCACTGGCACACAAAGCTCCCTGAGATAGACTGGGGCTTGACCTGCAAGACAATTGCGCATGAGCATTAGAATCTTAAACTCAATGCGTTTTTGCATGGGCAGCCAGTGCAGTTCCTCCCGTATAAAACTAGATATGTCCAAACTTAGGTATGCCGCCTATCACCGCTCCCCGTTTGGTTGGGTACGGTACCATACAGTTAATGTCCCAGTATACGGACCGTGATAGAGAGCCCGTATGGCTTCGACCCTGCTCATTTTTCAATGAATTGATCGGGTGAGAGATCCCTCACCACTGCTGCCCGTTTGAATAAGGGGTCTCTCTCCCATTTACTTCCTGTAAATCAATGAATGTCTTGATTTTGACTGTTATGCTATTTTGTGCAACAAGAAGCAATAAACATTTATGAGCCCTGTGGTTAATAAGGTCACTGTGTATGGACCGTGCTTTCTTGTTGGATAGTTGTTGCCGAAATTAATTGTTTTCGTCTTGTGTGGTAAACTGTGGCTTGGTGCATTTCAATCTCTTTGATGTCATTCGTCGTTTTCCGAACGTGCTGTGGAACAAAATATCGCTAAATACGGAAATTCATTTCAGTTTGCGTGAAATGAGTCACGCGAAACTATAATAGAGGAAGCGAAACGGACGAAAAGTGACAACCAAAGGTAGGTAGAGACAGACAAGCCAGGTAACTTGAGCTATTACTGGCGGAGATAATTATAGTAAACACAGATAAGTAGAGGTACATGTACGCAGACACAGACTGTTCAGAGTCACAGGGAACAGTAATAGTTCACGGACGCATAATTCATGCCTGAGAGGAGGCTTAGACTATATAGTATATATATATATATAAATATATATATATATATATATATATATATATATATATATATATATAGGCTCCCACACATACACGGACACATACATTGAGGAAGAGCCAATGAGACAGGGACTCAAACCGAGGGAGACTAAGAACAGGCTAAACAACCGTACCTTCTTAAGCAGCGGCGTAAGTCATTAGCCGTGGCAGGTGGAACTCAATTGTCTGCAATTTGTTGATGCCAAAAGGCAGGTGCGTGGTCAATTACGGCCAAAGCAGGTGATCATTCAGCGGATCAGTCGTTGTGATACACATCGCAGAAGCGACGTTGCATCCACACTAATGGCTGCGAGGCGTCAAAGACACTGAGGTAATCATTTCCTCCAGGCTTTTTTTGTCCTTATCTTCTCCATGCAGTTGGCTAGAGACGTCCACTGGTAGATTATTAATGCGATCGCCGTCTGTGTCTATGGCTGGGGTTTGAATTGCGATGCCTCACCTGAAATTAACAACCACAAAAGGTCAACTATATAAAATGCAGAGCTATGACATCTCTGGACAACCCCTCTGACTCGACGCATCGCTCGTGAATAAGCTGGTGCCCCACGCTTAGCTTTAAAGTAACAATTTAGAAGTCTGGAGTTCACGATTACGATCTGCAACCGATGCTGCTGATTATTCTGGCATGAATCAGCGAATTGCCAATTCGTTATGGAAAATCAAGTTTCGAAAACCGGCGTGCAGTCAACCTGGTCGGCTATCGGTGCTCTTTGCTAGTTGTGGAGATATGCAGGTGCCGCGATTTTGTACTTCAACTCGAGCCCTTCATGCCTTCTCGTGCACTGGAAAATACTACTGGAACAGTCTTCCATTGTAAGCCTATGAGGAGGGGCTTTATGGTAACTCTCTGGCACAAAGAGTAGAAGATCAACACAGAAGCGGGATCGCTTCCAGCTACCCTCCCAAAGGTCGACTCAGCCTTTCGTTCGCCAGAATGATGGTGTTGGTAAAATGAACAGTAGGACGTGATGGGAGTCTTGCATGGCTGCCAAACAGATAAATGCGATTCCTGTAATAACTTATGATCATCTGTTCATACTATGTACTTTACTTTCACGCTGTGTTGCATTTGACCAAGTATACAGCAAGTATTCTTAAAATTGTCTTAAACACAAAAATTCAGATCAGACAGACTGCCACATGTGCAGCGCTTTTGTGAGGCACTTAGCCCGACATACACTGACGCATGTGTTGCGCCGCATCACTTCTTTGACTGTGTTGGCTCATCTGCATCAGAACCCGATCATTGTCTGCCGTCCTGCGTAGATGGGCCTTACATTCGTTCTTAAATTAAGCTGACATCGCCAGAACTGCTTGCAATGTCATTGTATTGTATCTAAAGATTTATATAGCGCCTCTCTCAGAATAACTATTCAGAAGCGCTCTCAGCACGAAAACCCCGGGGAAAAAGAAACGACTTTAAAGAACGAGAGACCAAAGAGGAAAAACTAGTAATTAGTTTAGCCCTTAATGCATCCGTGTATGTCGGGCCGTCTGTTATGTACTGAACTTATCGAACACGTATTATAATAGAGGTATCCTTCGTGCATCAACTTTTCCTTGCCACGCTTCGACTGTACAGTTTCAATTTTAAGATTCTGTATATTATGTATAACTTTTCATATAATTGAATACGCTATTGCTGCGTCTTGTGCGTATGTTAAATTAGAATCTTCACGAACAGAGCAAAGCAGTATGTTGCTACGAAAATAATAAGCAACGCCGAGCAGTGTCTTGCTATGAATTCGCCACGCGGGTTAGTGTCACTTATTACCTTGCTTGCACGCTAACTTACCTTATCGGTTTCATTTACCGTAGGTTTAGTGTCACTCGTAATCAAGCCGCATCGTCGAGCCGAAACCGTGGCGCCTAAACGGTCGGCGCCTAAAGGGTCTCGTCGAAACGGCGGTGCCAAAAGTCACGTACCGCGCGCGGTCAACCTGGTCGGCTATCGGTGCTCTCTCACCTATAGCTGTGGAGATATGCAAGCGCCGCGATTCCGTACTTCAACTCAAGCACGTCATGTCTTCTGGGGCCCGATAGCGCATTGGATAACATCTGGCACAGAGAGCGAGACGTACCGAGTTCGAGCCCCGTAGGGTAGACATGCTTTGTAGGCTGCTATTAGCGCCGTTGTATTGCAGGTTGTCTGTTCTGTTAGTAGTTAAGATTTCAATTGCATAACATGTAAATGTACAGCGCAGTGCGTTTGTCAGGCGCTTGATTAAAGAAAAGATATTATTATTATTATTCTCATGTGTAGCCAGAATGGAGCAGTCTTCAATTGTAGGCCTATGAGGAGGGGCTTTAGGGTATTAATGGAAACTCTCTGGCACAAAGAACAGAAGATCAGCACGGACGCGAGATCACTTGCCGCTATACCCTCCCAAAGGTCGACTCAGCCTTTCATTCACCAGATGACGTCGGTAAAATGAGCAGTAGGACGTGATGGGCGCCTTGCATGGCTGCCAAACAGTTAAATTCGCCTCCTCTAATAACTTATGATCATCGGTTCACACTATGAATTGTAATCATACTGCTGCCTGGCAGTTTGAAATAATAAACGAAAATACTTTTTTACGCTGTGTTGCATTTGACCAAGTACCGTACAGCAAGTATTCTCAAACTGTCTTGAGACACACTACTGTAATTTTGATCAGACAGGTTGTCATGTTCACAGCGCTTTTGTGAGGCACTTAAATGCGTTATATGATACATGCATGCATAGTTTAGTATATTCATTTCTATTAATTACAGCTAATTAGTTTTAAGTAGAGTCGAGGGCTCTTACAGATGCGTGCTTGATGTTAATTAGAGTGCTTCGGGACCACCTGTCAGTTTGGCTCAGGTATACTCCAAATCACTCTGAATTAAGACAATAATTATAATGTGGCCAGGTCGCACATGACTAATGCATATCCGATGTTTCTCCGCAGGCGCTTAATCTATACTGTAAGGCTAAAGGTTGGTCATTCTGTTTGTCCGTCCTTCTAACGGCTCGCGAACGGAACGCTCTAGCGTTATGAAAAACTTTGCAAAACGTTTCTACGCGAATTTGTAGGTCAACGCAACTCAAAGTTTACTTTAAATTCCGATAGCACGGACATCTTTATTGTATTGTATTGTATTGTATTTGAACACTTGTTATAGCGCCCCTACTAGATTTCCCATTCAGAGGCGCTTTAATTTTGATACGGTGATATCAACATAGATAACGGCGACCATTTGTCTTGACGTCAGGCAGGGATAAATAATGCAAAGCAGGCGCATTCCTCATAAAACCGCGACGTCGCCCTGAAAAACTACACTCGCGAATGGAACACTCTAGCGATATAGCATTTTTATACAATGTTCTCTTGCGAATTTACGAGAATAGTCGTTACTAATCTTCTGTTCCACTAAAAATTCGAGAGCAAGAGACCGAGCTTCGTCTACTATATAACGCAGAGGGTACGGGTTTGATCCCTCTCCCTTAGACGGTTAAAGTGTATGGACCTTCAGCAAGTCCTTACGTACAATTGTTCTGAGCCATAGATGCTTTGTCGTTTGGTCGTGTCTGCAATTATTCTGAACTTTGGACGAAGGCAGTATCAGCGTGTTAGTAGAACGGACAACATTGCCATCTGTGCTGCTATCCTGAACCTCGAGGTTGGCAATCATTACGAACCCATCATTCCCACGATTCCTGTGATTTCTATGAACCCATGATTCCCATCACACATCAACAGTTTTGTTAGATTTAAACGGTGTGATAAAAGAGATAACCAGACATATCATACATCTTACACCAAATGATATATTATACTATAGCGCCGTGCTATAAAGTATGCAAGGCCTAAACAGGTTTATATGCGTACAACACAATCAAGATTTCAGAGTTTAGAGTTGACTGTTAAGCCCTCTCTGAATTTGATGCATTACAACTATAATAATTATAGGCCTATTTTCTTATTCATTCATTCATTCATTTCAGATATTTATATAGCGCCCCTTCAAGATTTCTACTCAGAGGCGCTCCCGACTACAGCGCGGACACTGAATCGGAGTTTCACGCCGAAGCGCATGAGCAATTGCGAGTGAAGGACTTGCCCAGGGTCCCTACGCGGCGGCTTGAGGTAGATTCGAACCCGCAACCCTCCGGTTGCAAGGCACCGAACATACCTCTACACCACCGCGCCCCACATGTACAGTGTTGAACACGATGAAGTAGATCGTCCTGTGGTTTCGCCACATGAGTGTCTGCTGTCTGCAGACATTAGCAACCTCATCCTACGAGGATTGGCTGAATCGAACAAGAATATCTTAAACCCGTTACGCGCTTTCATTACAATGAACGTTTGCAGCTGATCATACATTGCGCCAAGTCATGGATAACGATTAATGATTTCAGCCGACGATAGCCTACATTGCTTAAGCGAACTCTAGCTAGATTGCTCTGTGCCCGGTATAGCCTACGTAAGCGCTGACCGAAACATTGCTGAAGCGAAGCATACAGTCAGACCGCCAGGCTTTGATGCGCGCAAAAGGATCTCTGTGTTGACCGAAACGGTTTATTGAAAGAGTTGCACATTTGGATGTGTGCATCTTATCGTGCAGTTTCAGTGCTTACGGCTGTGTGGTTGTGATCAGATGTGACGAGATAGTTAGTCCTTAGGAATACAGAGTGAGACACGGTAACCGATTGGTGAGAGTGTTCGCTTTGTAAAGCGGAGAATACGAGTTCGATCCACCTCCCCTGAGACGTTTACTGTGTAGGGACTTTCAGCAAGCCCTTCACTCACACTTGCTCAGCGGCATCGATTGGAACTTGGTCATTAGACAGCGACGCCTATGAAAGAGTAAAAATAATGACATATGGTCTAGTAGTAATAGTACACGACAGAGTTATAGGGCGTAGTAGCATAAGTGAATGTTTCTGAATATTGGCGTTATTAGTTATTACAGGCAGAGAAGAGACAATTCAAGGCAAACTATTCTTCACCGGAAGAAAATGCATTAGATGAGGTATGCGATCCACTTTGCACACTGCTCAGAAATGGCGCTCTGTAAATCTGTCAATTCAGACGGTGGAATTGGAAAATAGCGCAACATAAAGAAGCCAGAGGCGGATTATTGCGCAGCGGATGGTAGCGCCATCTGGTCCAAATTGAAGCAAAGATCACGACAACAGTATACGATAAGGTTACCCTCTCGCGTCCAATCTGTCAGGTAAGGCCAATAACGAACGGTGGTGGTGATGCTGGTGGTGTTGGTGGTGGTGGTGTTGGTGGTGGTGTTAGTGATGGTGGTTGTGGCAGTTGGTGATGGTGGTAATGGTAGTAGAAATGGTGCTGATGGTGTCGTTCGTTATGATCGTAATTACTAACCCTCTATAGAGCCTTTTTATCCATCTAGTTTAACTTGCGGAAATCTTGATTGTTTGTTTGTTTGTTTGAGCCACAGGCTAAAAAGTCAAATCTTGCGACGACTAATTCGATCACTTACAATCATTCAATCGTCCTGAAACTTGGCAGATAGACTCGTCCTCGCAGACACTTCATTCTATTAAAATTTAAGCTCCGTAAAAAAAGGCTAGCTTATAGAATCGGGGACTCAACTTTTCGAATCTGGGAATCCCCTTTTCCGATACGCAGCGTTGTGATTGGCCGGCGTTGTGATTGGCCGCAAATGAATGGGCGCGCTGCCTAAATACACGCGCGCTATGTCGTAAAATGAACGCGGACTATATATTTGTAGAGGTAACTGCTTCGTAAGACGCATTATAGGATACTAGATGGATATAGTAAAAAACTTTGTTTTTACGGGCTGTATTTTATTACATTTTCTTTTAATTCAATGAAAATCGAAAATAGCAACATAACGGTGGCATATTCGTGGGAAAATTAAAGAATCTATAAAAAATTATTTAGGCCTAATTAGGCCCAAATTAGGTCAGTTGCAAAAATTGTAAAAAAGTGCAAAAGTGCAAACAAACATTGTTTTTTTCAGTCAATAGTTCCAGGCAAACGAATTTACTGTACAAATGAGTAATGTAAATAATCCTAAGGAATGCAAGAAAGATCTAGCAAACATAAAGGCGAACAAGCAACAATCAAGTGAATCAACGACAAAAACTCGTTGACTCCATAGAATTTTAGAACAATAACAGACAGAAATAATGTCGGGTGAACGATGAATAATAAATTTAGAGATGCAGTAGTATCAAGGTATCACATAAGTGCAAGAATGCATTATAAGCTGTGCGGCATGACCTCTAATCTTATGGTATAAAAATGCACTTCAACCCCATAAAGGGTGAAAGGGGTGTGGTGGTGATAAAAATGGCGGTGGTAGTAGTAGTGGCGTTCATAGTTGTGGTGGTAGCAGTGGTGATATTCGTGGTGGTGGTGGTAATTGTGGTGGTGGTGATATTCGTGGTGGTGGTATTTGTGGTGGTGGTATAATTCGTAGTGGTGGTGGTATTTGTGGTGGTGGTGGTGGTATTCGTGGTGGTGGTATTCGTTGTGGTGGTATTCGTGGTGGTGGTGGTATTTGTGGTGGTGGTGATATTCGTGGTGGTGATGGTATTCGTGGTGGTGGTGGTATTCGTGGTGGTATTCATGGTGGTGGTATTCGTGGTGGTGGTATTCGTTTTGGTGGTATTCGTGGTGGTGGTATTCATGGTGGTTGTATTCGTGGTGGTGGTATTCGTTTTGGTGGAATGGTCGGCGGTGGTATTCGTGGTGGTGGTATTCGTTGTGGTGGTATTCGTGGTGGTGGTGGTGGTATTTGTGGTGGTGGTGATATTCGTGGTGGTGATGGTATTCGTGGTGGTGGTGGTATTCGTGGTGGTGGTATTCATGGTGGTGGTATTCGTGGTGGTGGTATTCGTTTTGGTGGTATTCGTGGTGGTGGTATTCATGGTGGTTGTATTCGTGGTGGTGGTATTCGTTTTGGTGGTATTCGTGGTGGTGGTATTCGTTTTGGTGGTATTCGTGGTGGTGGTATTCGTGGTGGTGGTGGTATTTGTGGTGGTGGTAATTCGTGGTGGTGGTAATGGTGGTTATGGTGATGTTGATGATGTTGGGCTCCGTCGAACGAATCTTCTGCCTCCGTCTTTCTCTGCCTCTGCAGCCACCATCCCAAGCGGCGTGATTTATTGTGCGCCTTTTCTTTCATCTAATCGCCAGCGGACTACAGCAGATCGAAGAATGGTCGGCGAATCGATTAGCTTCCGGTGAGGAAAACGATTCTTCAACCATCCTCAATGGAAATGGTTTCCATTACTAGGTTGCTACCACAAGATAGACAAAGAGAGAGAATCATGCAGACAGATAGAGACACAAACAGGTGTATACAGAGACAGACGGACAGACACAGAGACGGACAGACATGGGTATTTACAGACAGACAGACAGACAGGCGTATATAGAGGCAGACAGGTATCTACGCAGACAGACAGACAAGTGTATATACGGACAGACAAACAATCGTGTATACAGACACACAGGTGTATATACAGACAGACAGACAATTGTACATAGAGACAGACAGACAGACAGACAGACAATGTCAGACAGACAGACAGACATAAGGACACCGTATGACTACTTTCACGCTCTTCTAAACAGCGTTTACATACATGTATGGCCAATGATAGATCACCATGAAGCACCTCACTGTGTATTTCTGCGTGTCTGTTCACCTGCATGTCTAAATAGCCGTGTGCCTTTCTTAATATCTGGCTCTGTGCCTCTGCCTGCCTATACATATACTGCCCGTCGACAAAGCAAACTGTATATGCCTATCAGACCGTCAGAATGTGTCTGTATGTCTGCGTGCCTGTTTCTCTGCCTTCGTTCGTATCACCCAGCTGCAGATGTTTGATTGAACCCGTGAACTGTTTTCATTTCCGGCAGATGTCGCTAGTAAGTCAATACCAAACACAGATAATTTATACACAGATATGAATATAAATGTACATATTTACCGAATGAATGATGCAGGCATCTAATATTATAGGTATATTATAAAAATTATGTCCATAATTCCTAAATGTAATAACACATATCACAGGCTCATATAATTTATATTATAATATATATAACACAAATGTGGACATAGCATCACTTGAACTAACACTAAGGGGAGCAATGGACTTGACAAATGATCGAGGACAATGGCGATCATTTATTCTTACCCATCGCCGCCAAATGGCTGGCGTCAGTAACTGATTATGATGATGATATATTTGAATGTGTATCCGACTGTATATGCTATATTATATATATGTTTTATTTGCTGGAATAAATTTTTAATTTTGCCTGTATTTCAAACTATGAGTTGTCGAATTGATCTATGTGGAGCTAGTTCTGAGAGGAGTTATTGTTCGTGTGAATTGGGTCAGATTATATCGGATCTACGGCGCAGTGACCGACATAAAATCGATTCGCAGGAGCCTTGGCATAGATTCGATGTTTCAAGAGGAAAGTCAAATAACAGATGCACTGTAGGCTCTCTCTGTGGATATAACATATCCGTCGACAAATATTTCCAATACGACACAGTATTGAAAACTGTTCAAGATATGACTAAGTAGCCAAATACGAAGCACAGGGCATTTGTGAGCTAGATGCTCCGTTGCTCGCTTGTCTGTCTAATTGTCGGTCTACAGTCTGCCTGGTTATGTGTCTGTCTCTCCACTTGTGTATCTGTTGTCTGTAGTTTGTGGTCTGCTTGTTTGTCTGCTTGTGTGTCTGCTAATAACTCTGTCTGCCTGTCTGTGCGTCTGTCTGTTGTATGTCTTTCTGTCCACATGTCTATCTGTTGTCTGCCTGTCTGTCTGTCTGTCTGTCTGTCTGTAGTTTGTCGTCTGTCTGTCTGCTAGTAACTCTGTCATTTAATACGTTGGTTTAAATTTCAAGTTTTCTTGCTGTTGATAGCCGTGAAAACGTACAACGACGATGATGTCACAGACTCAAGATCAAGGATCGGGATCCGTCTCTGACGTCACACCAACGGAAGTGACGCTGTCGGTGTCCAACTTTGAGCGCACCAAAGGAGGGCCGTCATCTTCGTTGTCCAATCACAGTCCAAACGTTTCCGGTTCTTCGACGCCAGGTGGCGCTGCAGGGGGCAGCAGCGTAGCTTCAAGTCCCGCGTCCAGTCCAGACACCGGAAGACGTCCGTCCAGCCGGAAGTCGTCAGTGCTGAAGGACCTTGGCGACGGACTGCGTCGCGCCGGAGCCTCCTTTCGTGGCTCCATGGAATCGCTGCTGACCAACTGCTCCCGACCGACACCGGATGTCCTAGACGACCGCCGAAGAATCCGCATCGAGGTCGTCAACGACAGAGCCCCTGGCGGCGGTGGCAACAGTCGGCGCCGGGGAGCCAGCGCAGCGGAACTGGATGAGGCGGGCGGCAACGACTGGACCTACGAACACCCGGATCGCAACTTCACGTCGTCCCTGACCCTGGACAACCTCGAGGACGGAATCTTTTCGGCGAAGGTGCCACTCGACACCGTCCCATTCGGGGACATCGTCATACGCGTCCGCAGCTACCGTCTCGAGATCGTCCTTGACCGACGTGAACTTCGCCCTGATCGACGCCTCGAGGACTCGCACCGAGTGACCCGGCCAAGCCTCGTCGGCTCCATCGACGTTCCTATCTACGTCGATCCCACGTCCCTCCACTTCCGTCTAGAACCGGATGTGGACGTTCTGCTGATAGGGGGCGCCATGAAGGGCTACCTCAACCGGAAGCTGAGCGCATCGACCGGTGACGTCAGGTCGGCGATGCTGACGTCACTGCACAACCGTCGTCGACTGAAGACGAAAGTTCCTTCGCCAGGTGTCGCTGTCGTTGGCGAAAGTCTCGACGAGGGTTCAAAGGTCAAGGACCTCGGAGGCAGCATGTGCGGAATGCCGAGCCAGGACTGGATGAGTCGATTTAGAAATCGAGCGTACACTCGCTGATGGTTGCAGACCAAGAAGTCTGGCGCTATAAAAATGTCAACAACATTACATTACACTAGGCTGCGTCATCGGAAGAGTCCCCGCCATTCCGTCTTCCCCTATCGGGTCGTAGTATAAAAATCTTCAAATGAGCATAATAAATTCCCCATCAGCCACAGGGAATCCTGAATTTGAGAACGAGGCAGCAGTCCGACGTACATAATATGCATACATGCATAACCCTTTCCAGCCCGAATTTTTTTCGGGTGTAACGAGTCATACCCATGTAAGATAAGTAATAATAACCACAAAAATAAAGTTATTGCAATTTATTGCACAAAAATGGACAGGGGTCCATTTGGACCCAACGGGAGTTCCCAGCTCAGTCAATAGCCTTTTCTGTGCAGTCTACAGTCCCAAAACTGCTTGGGTCCAATTGGACCCATGGGCTGGAAAGGGATAAATATATGCTAATACGCAGACGTACAGACATACATGCATGCAGACATACAGTATTGTATTGTATTTATAAATTTATAAAGCGCCTCTCACAGTGAACACCAATCAGAGGCGCTCTGAGAGGCGCTGTGTACATGACACAATGCATGCATGTATATATACATGCAGACATACAAACATACAAGCATGCATACATTTATATATTATAAAGATGGATATACTAGTGACGTCGCGACGATTTAAAGAGCAGTACCGTAAAATGGGAAGTTGAGGATCTGGGGATGGAAGTACCCCAGAAGTGTTTCGTGCCATTTTTCGTTTATATAAAATCCACGTTTAAATGGATTAAAGGTATTTTCTGGATTTTAGCAGACAAAAACCACAAAAAAGTGGTACGGCAAAAATATGTTGTTGCCGCGCCACCTTAGAAAGTGGTACAGCAAAAGCTGCACCACAAGTAGACCTATAGGCGGCGGCGGCGCCCACACTGCTTTAGAGAGGATGAACAGATAGGAGACAAACATACTTGATTACTTGTGCATGAAGAGAGAAGGAGTGCGAATGATGAAAAGGAGGGAAAGGATTGATGTGGAGGAAGAGGAGGAGAAGGAGGAGGAGGAAGAGGAGGAGGAGGAGGAGGAAGAGGACTGATAGAGGGAAGTAGGAGGAGTAGTTCTAGTTAATCTGGTGAAGTCAATTGGATGTTGGATAGAGACGACCTGTGGGGATCATTAATTATCTCATGCTGCTACCATCAAAGCCTCTTCCTCTCTTCATGTTCCCATTGCTTCTATTCATCAATACATTTCCAGCGCTCAATTTCTACAGACCGTCTTTCTCCTTCTCCTTCTACTCCTCCACTTCTCCGTCGTCCTCTCTCATTCATTTAAGATATTTATATAGCGCTCCTTGAAGATTTCTACTCAGAGGCGCTCCCGACTACAACGCGGACACTGAATCGGAGTTTCACGCCGAAGCGCATGAGCAATTGCGAGTGACCCTCCGGCTGCAA
>JACEVL010000673.1:20000-112500 GCA_020284085.1 Aporrectodea caliginosa
GAAAGGATGAGGGTTCCTTATCTGTTCAACAATATCCGTTTGGGCCTTCGATTATCTTAAAATATTTGTTTTAACCAATACTCCGATCCGGGCGACGTTCACGTCCCATTAAGTTCCAGCCTGTTCAGGAACGTTTTTATTAAGCACATCAAGGTGCTCTCTGTGTTAGGATGCTTTTCGCATACGGATGGTGGCTTATTTCAGAGATTTCATTTTCGGGTTAAAAGGTGTGGTAGGCCTACCCATCCAAGCGGGCAGCGGTGGTGATGGATCTCACCCGTTCAATTTATTGCAGCACGAGCAGAGTCGCTGTAGAAAAATGTCTACATTTGCATCTTACATTGTTTTAATTATTTCACGTCCACATGATAGTTAACAGATAGTATAATAGTCAAGTGTTGACCATTTCCTCCGGCAAGCAAAGTCCTTGAAGAGCGCGTCAGGTTGGGCGAGGTCACAGAGGTTTATATCTGCGTGTTAATAAGTTAAGAGAAGCACGCGCGTGGTCCATCAAAGCAGGGATACGACGGTGCATACAAAAGAGTTTAGATTGGCTTGAGTAATCGTAGTTGACCTCTTTAACTATAGCTATCAGTTCAGTGCAGCTCTGCTCTCAGCGGATGGAGAGAACTGTACAGAGGTCGATGCTTTCTCTCGGTGGACTGAGATAGTTCTCGAAGCGTATATATAGTGCGTGCAGTGGACAGAAATGAACCAGCAGGGCTCTCATTTCGTTTATGGTTAACAGCAGACAAGAGCTGCACAGATGAGTCACATGACTGACTGTCAAATGAAATATAGATTTAAGTATCCTCAGCGTAGAATTAATATCCCAGAGAATGATTATCCCGCAACGTTCCTAGTGGTGTGGTGTATAATGTGCTAATATTCCACTCAAATATTTCTGCACTTTTCATGAACCAAAATAATTGTAATTCTGTAATTTTAATTTTGTAATTGTAATTTTGTAATTGTAATTTTGTAATTGTAATTTTGTAATCGTTATTTTGTATCCACAATGTATACTATTGTAACGTAACATCATATCAATGTAACAACACAGTCATAATAGGTAGGCCCTACATCGAACAAATTATATTTGCATAATTGTTTAACTTGGATAACGTTCAATGAATACCAAAAAAGGAAGTCCCAAAGGGAACATAGTCCCGCTGGGTAGGCAGTGGCCGCGCCTGACATTTTTTGTAACCAATGCATAACCAGGGCAATCATACAAGTAACCAGTGCAGGGGCGATTTATGCCCCAAATAAATTCTCGGCAGGGCAAAAATTCTGGCAGGGCAACGACCAGGGCAAAGGCTTTTTTTACCAGGGCATTTGCCTTTGCTTTCCCTGGTGTAGTGCCGCCACTGTGGGTAGGGCCACCATTTTGAAAATATCTGTTGTGGTGAGCATGTCAACTTACATTGAAGATATATTACAAGTTCATAATAAATTATCAACAATGGCTTTTTTTTTAGCTAAACCTTAATTAACTTAACTACAATTAATCCAATCGCTTCCTGCTGAATCCGGACAAGACAGACTTTTTATGGTGCGCCACTCGCAGGAGGTGCGGTCAACTTAGCACAGAGTCCCTGAATATCTGTGGGATGTCGGTGAGGTCTTCGACTGCGGTGCGGGACCTCGGGGTTCTATTCGAGGCGGACATGTCCATGACGCGCCGTTTTGATTTGATGGTGGGCAAATGGTTTCGCCAGCTGCGATTATTCAAGAGCTGCTTGAGAGCTCTGCCCTTCGAGGCTGCCAAAACGAAAATACGACCAAGTGACGCCATTACTGCGTGACGTGCTGCATTGGCTTCCGGTGCCGTACTGCATGGAGTACTTAAGTTCTCTCTGCTGGTCTACAAGTCACTCCATGGTGCATCACCGGACTATCTCAGGTCCTACTGTGTGCGAACGGCGTCGTCGAGTGCTGGACTGGCGCTGAGATCGAGTGTAAAGGGTGACCTGTATGTGCGGAGGACGAAGACACGCTTCGGGGAACGCACTTTTTCAACTGCTGGCCCCAGCTGCTGGAACAGTCTGTCTCCTACGATCCGTTCAGCCGACTCAGTTGAATCTTTCAAGTTAAGACTCGAGACATACCTCTTTTCTAAGGCGTAGCCTTTCTCTGACTGATCGTGTGCTGATGGCTGTCAAGGCGCCCTTGAAACGACATGCGCTGTGTTACGGCGCCATAGAAATTGTCGGCATTATTATCATTATTATTAATTAGATGCATCAACAACTCAATGGTAGTAACCAGTTAAATCCGATGTCCTGGTAGGCCCACTGTAGTACTGTTTCATAATAATAAGTTTCAGCTGCTGTTTAAATTGGGGATAGTTTCGTATTTCAGGAAGAGCCTGTGGGAAGCCTATTCCATAGAGCACATCTATCCTGTTATTTTGATTACACAGTTCCTAGTGTTTGTGCGAGCAAATTCACCTCTATGTTGTGCAGGGTTTCTTGTAGGATAAGAATGTGAGTCCGAAACTAGGTCAAAGTAATCACCCAATGCCAGTGTGAGAATTGTAAAATTATAACTGGGGGGGGGGTACGTTGATTTACGTGCAGTTTGCGTGTAAAATGTAGACTTTACTATGGGATCCGAAGAAAGACTAGGGGGGTTGAACCCCCAAACTCCCCGGCAATTCTCACCCTGCCAAATGCATTCGGTAGAGTTTTATTGGTATATCAGTACATGAATTCGGCTGTTTCCATTAATTTTATCTGATGAAGTTTTGCAATACCTAGTTGAGTAAAAACCTGATCGGTGTAAGAATTGTAGGCTATGGGAGCCTCATTAGACCTACTATGCGAATGATTCGTCTTTGCAATACATTTCGCAGAACTCAAAGACATTTTAACCAAGTAGAATAGTTCGAGTCCCAGACAGTGATGTGGTCTCGAGACCGCGGTCTTGGTCTCGAGACGGTCTCGAGACCGAAAAATGCGGTCTTGGTCTCGGTCTCGAATGTGCCGGTCTTGGTCTCGGTCTTGGTCTTTAAAGGTGCGGTCTTGGTCTTGGTCTTGGTCTTAAAGGTGTGGTCTTGGTCTTGGGTGTCTGGTCTCGGTCATTCGCCTTTGGTCTTGGTCTTGCGCCTTTGGTTTGGCCTTTGGTGGGAACTACAGTGGATTATTTGTTAAATGTTGTCGAAATGTTGTCGATATTTTCGGTTATTCAGGGGCTTCTGAGATAGCTTCGAATTCATGCTACGATCCGCCTATATATAGGACAAAGCGAGAGAGGACCGCGGTAGTCGCTTCTTATCAGAAGCGACAAGAAAACGTTGAGGCATAGTTAACCATGACCTCTGGTGCTTTAGTGACTAGTTAAGCTTACACTGATGCAGTTTCTCGAGGCAAAATAAGTAGCCGGGTAAACGATGCAGATCCGGTATTTGGTTGGGAATTTTTCTCTACTGGCAAAGTTTTTGCATTCCGTAACACCTGCACCTACTGAGAGTGTCTTTAGCTATAGTGTGCTCTTCATGAAACCTCGAAGACTTGGGGACAAAAACCATAACTATAAATATAATAAGCATCTGATCTGAATAATGGGAATATGTAGCACTACAACTGAGAATTGCGTTTGTGGTCTTGAGGCTTAGATCTTTGCCTGGATGATGCGGTCTTGGTCTCGGTCTCGGTCTTGGACCACGCGGTCTTGGTCTCGGTCTTGGTCTTGGACCACGCGGTCTTGGTCTCGGTCTTGGTCTTGGACCCCGCGGTCTTGGCCTCGGTCTTGGTCTTGGAATTTTGGTCTCGTGCACAACACTGGTCCCAGACAATATTACCATAATCAAACTAGGGATTTATTAGTGTATAACTCATGGAACACTTTTACTACTACTGCGCATACGGGTAGAATACTGTTTCCTAAAACTTTCTGGTGTTATAATTATTGGTCCCAAAGTTCACTCTATTTCCAAAACTTTAATAATGACATAACGAGCTCACCTCTGAGTCAATCGCAAGATGGCGGATGCACAGAGTTGAACGTGTGCCATCACAAAGATATGTAGTCTGTGGCGTAGCATCTCGGCGTTGGATATCTCTTTAAATAGCTATACTTTTATCATCGGCGGCGTCTTTTAGTTGTACTCCATTTTGGTTCCAATTCCGCAATTTTTTTCGAAAATCTCTTTAATCAGAAGGACTCGTTCGAAGAGAAAAATATGCCGTTCTTGTCCTGTCATCCGCATTTGCGACCTTTGACGTTGGTTTTGCTTCTGGTCGTATGCGGAATATTTGGAGCAGGCGAAGGTAAAAGTGCATTTTAGCGTATTTTATTGATAGTGGAGGTAGAGTTGTATTTTAGCGTATTTTGTTATTTCAGTTATTTTCATGATAACTCTAACGAATCCAGCATCTAATTAATCAAGAATTCAAGATAGTTTTCATCAATGCGAGTCCCAGGGGCGGACTGGGCTGAGAATTTCTACCGGGAAACAGTTCCTCTATAAGGGCCCAAACAAGCTTGGGTGATTGGGGGCATAAGTCGGTTGTATCAGACTATGGTAGAGCCTAATAGGGACACTTACTAATGTTACGAAAACAAGTATTCAACAGTTACGTGTTTCGACCTTTGTATGTGGGTGTTCGTACTTGATCCTTATCTGTGTCAAAAATCTAACAATGGAGAATACGGTACAGTACTTGTATTGGAAAATTTTCGAGTTTTATTTTCAGAAGATTAATAGCTAATAGCAAAAATGACTTAACAACTGAACAAAGGGGAAACAAATTGATAGTTTTCATTAATTAATCAAAATAATTTCGAACTATGAGTTTATGACTAGGTCACTCAGCTGTCCTTGGGAAGCCTGTAGCTTTGTCCAGGGCTCCATGTTTGCCCGACTTCAACCAACTAATAACGTCGTAATCGTAATCGAGTATTTATATAGCGCCACTCAAAAACAGAGGCGCTCCCGAGGTCAGTGTCTTCACTGGTAAAGAGAGATGGTTTCAGGTGCTGGCGGAACTGGTCAAAAGAAATAGAGAAAAGGTCAGTCCTGAGGGACTGAGGTAACCGGTTCTAGCTATTGGGACCGACAATAGCGAAAGTCCTATAGACTGGGCCGTAGAAGTACGCACCCGCGGGTCAACCAAGTAAACACGGGCTGAAGATCGAAGGGAGGAACGACTGTGCAGAGAAGATATATATACTGGGGTACAATAAGCCCTAAGATAGTGAGAAGCAGAGCCAGCAAGACAGCTTCGCATGAGGAGCAGACCTTGAAATGGATGCGCTGGCGGCTGAAGGGAGTCACAGATAAAATAGGAGATATGGTCAAACTTTGCAATGCCTCCTATGAGGCGGGCGGCAGCGTTAAGGATGACCTGAAGTTTAGATGTATTTGTAGAGGAGAGACCAATGTACACCGCATTCCCATAAATAATCAATCCTGGAACAGATCAATGCATGGACCAAAGTCGTGATAGCGTGCAGTGGGAGTGATTGGAGCATGGCACAGAGTTGGTGTAGGTAGTATAGAAGCAGGAACGAGAGACACTATTGGCGTGATCAGACAGAGAGGACAGGATCGAGAATGAATCCATGATCACGGACTGAGGAAGAGAAGTGCAATTTGTTAGACACGTAGGCCAATGCATGTCCAAAACGCTTTGATTTGGGCTTAGAACTTTAGATGTCGAATGCACTAGAAAGTTGATATAATTAGGCCTATAGTATATATACTAAAAACTTTTGGGGGATGAGCTGCATGATAGGCCAAATGTGACGATGGATTATGGATATATTTCAGCCTGTAAGGTTTCATATCGAGGATGACTAATTTTACATTTATTCGGTTTACTATCAAAAGGGCGTGATGAATGCGCCCTTTAATGGTCGCCCTTTCGAAGTCGCCCTTTCATAGGATACCCAATTACCCATTTATTCTACATGCGTTTTATAAGTTGATGAATTTTGCACTTTGGAACTTTTAGCTGCTCACTCGGAGAATGCATGAGGGTCAATTCAGGGTCATGAAAATCTTCCGTGGCCTGTCAATGCTGTCTGTCTACCCCCTCTGGCCCCTCCCGACTTACATACATTAAGATAGACAGAACAGCAATACGCGGGGAAGCACATTATTGGGGTTAGGAAAAGAACTAAACCTCGCCGTGACCCGTTCTGGCAGCACGCCATGACGGGCAGGTCTGGTTTGAGGGGCGCCAAGCAACCAGGAGGAGCGTGGGGCGGTTCGATCCAGGCCTATGGCTACATCCACCCGATATTGTACAGATTACAATACAGAATGTATTCTTTACATGCTAACAGAGCCGTATGTATATTATATGATGTGACGTCATATGTTACCCGACTTTCGGTAAACGACTTGCAAGTAAGTAAGTTCAATTCATCGTGCCGATCATGAGCATGCATGGTTAGCCGATTTTAGTTGGGCAGAGGCCAGGGCCCACCGGGAAATTTCCCGGTTTCCCGGCGGGCCAGTCCGTCATTATGCGACTTCTATTTAAGCTAAACTAATTTTCATCAATCCGACTTCTACCTAGGCCTATTTAGCAAGATTTCTTTTTCGTCAATCCAACTTGTATTCGACCAATGGTGACTTGCTATGCAATGGCGAGTCATTTACGACGCTAAACTACACACTTTTTCATCAATCCAGCTTCTATTTAATCTAATAACTAGTTTCATCAATCCAACTTCCATTTCCACTTATTCACGAGCGCTGCGTAAGGGCGTCGTAGAAGTTAATATAGCCTAATATAGTATAACTAATAACCTGATTAATAGTGTAATATTAAGTTGAATGCTGCATAGGCCTAATACATTTCATTAGTGGTGTTTCGCCTGTTCTCCACGACACTGACCCAGGGCCGATGAGAGGGGGGGTCAGGGGGGGTTGCTGCCCCGGGGCCCGGTTCTATGGCAGGGGGCCCTGGCAGTGGCCGGAAATGTCTAAAACTTTGTTCAATCTGAAGAAAGCTGTGGGTTTTGGCCCAGTCTGTATATGACGGATGCTTCGTGAATCATTATACATGATACACAAGGCCACAGACGTACATTCTATGTGTGGTGTCTGTTAAGGCAAGGGCTTCTTAATAATATCCAGAGTTCCTTGGTTTAGGTCACCCGAATCCCGATGTGTCATCGTATTTGACCCACAGTAGAAACGAACACAGTTGTACACAAAGATACTTTCTTTCTGATGCACAACAATTTAGGGCAAGGGATGATTCCTTTACCTCGGCTTTATCACTCATCTCCAGGGCGAAGTAATGTGGGAAATAATATCTGCCTTGTAGGCCTATGTCTCTGTTTCTCAGACAGAGACATCTCTGTCGGTCGTCTGTCTCTGTCGGTCTGTCTGTCTGTCTGTCTGTCTGTCTGTCTGTCTCTCTCTCTCTCTCTCTCTACATGTATTTCTGTCTGTCTGTCTCTCGCAGTCTATAGGGGTATCTCTTTCAATGTCTCTCTACAAGCCTGAACAACAGTGCACACACTACACAGTACACACGCTGCATGCAGTGTTCATGTAACTCGGTCTATGTAGTTATTCATGTTCAGAAAACAGTCGCTAATTATAATCCATTCATTTACTTTTTTAAACGATTTTAATTAAATTCTTCAATTTAATAACTAGGTGATTAAGCTTTATAATAGAGAAACCGATCTATCGAATTTCTTTGCCAGAAAAGCAAGCCAGTAACAAATGTGACTGTGGAAATTGGACTGAAGAGGTTAGTTAGCACTGCAGAAGTGCAGATAATTCTTTTGACAATGTTAACTGAAACGATTTAGTAGCTGTGTCACTTAACACAGTCTAAGTTGTCCAGTAAGAGGATTTAGGGGTGAGAACAGACTTTGGTCATCAGAATGATTTCGCTCTAGCTGTTACTGTGCAAAGTTAAGTAATGCAGACAAATTTCGATAACTGACTGAATTCCATATTATAAGCTTACCAGAATTCACATAGCTACACATTGCCTCCGAAAGATAGACAGTCTATCCACAGAGTCCTATATAGAAGCTTTCTTGGTGATATAATCTGACATTGTATAACTAAAAACACTACACTCATTCTAAACTTTTCTATTAGGCTACTATCATGTATCAGATAGTGGTGTGTCTACCTGTTTCATACCAATAAACGAATATATTATAATTATGGAATCATAATTATATGCGTGGCCTAGCACTTCGCATTACGCACCCTAATGACCTATATGGTAAAATCCTAGCTACGCTACTGCTTATAAAGGCCATCCTACAGCTTCAGTTATTTAAGTCACAACTGAAACAGTTGTGGTCATATTATAGTTGAATAACTTCAATTTAAAAACACTGTGCTTATCAGTATTATATTTCGGATTCATCAGCAGTCAGCCTAGAATAGATTATTGATTTTCTGGCAGCCATAAAATCTTTTACTGGATGTAAATTTACGAATTGAAATTTGAGTTATTATCCAAATAAATAATACATGAACTTGCAACTGGATATACAGAACATAAGTTATCATAATACCAAATTACCAATGTTCTATATTAGGCTATATTCCTTTAAGATGATGACAAATTAGACGATGAATTACCATAAGAAATCTGGAGCTCGAAAAAGGAAAGAAAGATTAGCTAGACAGACACTCCTTCAAAAGTTTTGATTTTCAATTTCATCAAAAGTGAATTATGCAGCAAATCAAGCTGGCAATATCGTCGCTAGTAGTAGCAGTACCCGGTAGTAGTTGATGATCATGGCACAGAGCGAGGTGCTGATATAGTCTATGCAGACATTGCAAGTGACATAGTCTCACTTCCTGAAATTGGACATTATAATGCGACAACTGTCACAGGTCAAGTTGACGTGAAGCCTGAAAATGGGTATGGAAGCATTTTCATGCCTGTTAATGAATCGCCGGACAAGATGACTCAGATAGATCTGGCGAGGCTGATGGACCTTTTAAACCAGAAATTGATTTTTACATTTACTTTTATTATTATTAATATTATTCCTTAAATATAGTTTGATAGGTTTTTTCATCCTTACATCAGACTCGGACTTACAGATAAAATTGAAAAAACAAGGGCCCTGATGGACGCTAAGAATTGTCTGCCCCGGGGCCCGCCGTGGCTCTCGACGCCCATGCACTGACCTAGTTTAGCATCTTGATTCGCTTAGGGCCTAGAGTAAACGTGTAGACCTAGTTTAGCGTCGTAAATTATTCTCCATTGCATGGGTTTCAGCGTTGGTTGAATACAAGTTGGATTGACGAAAAGAATTCCTGCGAAATCACAGTCGGATTGATTAAAATATTTTTTGCTTAAATATAAGTGGTATTGATGAAACGAATCTTGCTTAAATAGTAGCTGGATTGATGAAAAATAATTCTTAATTAAATAGAAGTTGTAAGCCCTACTGATGAAAAATATTTCCTGCCTAAATAGAACCTGGAATAATGAAACGAATTCTTGCCTAAATCAATAGGCGGAGACTTGTTCCTGGGTTTGGGGGGGACAGACGAAGGAGCGGCCGAAGGACGATCGCTGAGGCGCGCAGCG
Source organism: Aporrectodea caliginosa (assembly GCA_020284085.1). Lineage (NCBI taxonomy): Eukaryota > Metazoa > Annelida > Clitellata > Crassiclitellata > Lumbricidae > Aporrectodea > Aporrectodea caliginosa. Next base: position 29,540 of record JACEVL010000673.1, read on the forward strand.
CCGAGCTGGGGGAGGTGTTTGAGGAGAGGATGTGCCTCCTCCCACCTCAAAATTTTTGGAATTTCCACACGGTGATGGTAGCATTTTAAGCTGTCATCTGAGCAAAATTGCTCTATTATTTCAGTGGTGTTTTACTCGTAGTTTGAGTCGTGTTTGAGTTTGACTGTATACTAGCAAACAAGATAATTATTGAAATCAGTATAAAAACTAGAAAATACGTTCAATTTCCAAGAACGCTATAAGCCTTAAGGTAAACAAATTACTGACCAGAACACAATTAGCAGAAATAGTTTACAAATGGTACACAAACCAAGCAACTACGTGAATGCAAATTTCACGATTTCAGGTTCTTTATGAGACATTTTAAGATATTTGGAAATTTTGGACTGAAAGTGCAAACTTAAGACTGCTTTTGTCAATACTCTTAAATCTTACCAGAAACGCCGCTGTTTTAAACTTCCTGTCTGTTTGGCACTTCCGATTAACTAGTTATCCGTTCGGCACAAGACAATTTTATAGCGCAATACTGTACGAAGTTCCGAACAAAATACAGTTTACAAACTACGAGAACTTTGGAGACCGCTGCTACAAGAGAACAAGACTTTCGCTTCGAGACAGTTTCTAAAAGTCAAGAAATGAGCTCGAGACCGAGACAGTGGAGTCCGAGACCGAGACCGAGACATCAAAAAACCTGTCTCGAGACCGAGACAGTGTCTCGAGACAATACAACTCTGTTAAGACGTCTGTGGCATGGGGAGGGGAAGCGACGGGTCAGCCACACACGATCGCCGCGAGGGACGTACGGGACGGACGGACGGACGTAGAAGGGAGGAAATGAGGTACGGACGGCAGGGATGGACGGCAGGAAAGTACGGGTGGGAGAGAGGGAGGAAGACAGTGGAGAGGCAAGCACCCTCGAATGCTGCATGGGGTCGCTCGAGATTGGCGCAGCCAGCGAGTAATCACCGTTAGATGTCGCTTGATTGAGGAGGGGAGGGGAGGGTGAATACTGCGTGGGGTTGGTAGAGACTGGCGCAGCCAGCGGGGAGTCACCTTTAGAGGTCGTAAGACTTTTATTGTTCCTCAGTATATTAAATTCGACGCCAAGGGTGCTCCGTTTCAAAGAGAACACAGTTAGAAAAAGATATGCAGGGGTAGGGGAGGGGAGCTGGAGATTGAAATTTCAACCGTCGCATAGATTCAAATTTGCGTGTAATTAAAGTCGGTAGGCGGTGCTGCGACGAAGTTTAAACCGTCGCGTAGAATCAAATTACCGTGTAATGGACGTCGGTAGGTGACGCTGCTATCAAATTTAAACCCAGCGTAGATTCAACGTCGATAGGGGTTCCACGATAGTCTATTGCCCTGTATGGGCCCGCGGGCCACCGATCATGCGATTTTAAGTGGAGCGTGCGAGCGCCCTAAACTTAACCGTCTTAGGACGGGCAAACATCTAGTGTGTTGTAATAGTAAATAATATCATTAAATACTATCGTTATATATAATGACAGTTCATGTATTATTATAATGTAAACAACAACTCAAAACTGTTATTATTTTGTTATAGTTCTATGGGAGGTTTACATCTTGGGGGAACATCCCCCCAGAGGGTCCTGAGTTAAACACTGATTTTAACAAACATATTCTAAATGTAACCACCAACGTGCACCGCTGGCGGTGCTGTGCACTTGCTGGAGGGATTGTGGAAATGGGGAACGCAAACCTCAAGCTTGGTTGACGAACAAATATAACATCATTTCAAAATAAACACCATGAAACCAGCCTCAGGCATGGGGAACAATGCGTTCAATCATCTTTATTTTTTTAAAGCTTATTTTAGTCTGAGCAACTGGCGAGCGGTATATCCAGTTTTGCTGCACCGTCCGCGAACACCAAAAAGTATAAACAGTGGAAAGCACTGTAGAAATTTATAATATTCATGAAATATTTCAGAAATATTGGGGGATATAAGCAGCTCCATACCCCACCTCAAGTTTCGGCGGGGACCGTCCCCTCTGTACCCCTAAGTCTCCGTCCCTGCTTCCAGAGGACTACCCAACCGCGGCTTTGCCAAATAAGACAATCTTAAGATTAAAGAGGAAAGCCTGAGAAGGGGTTCTAGGAAGGGAGTGGAGTGTCAAAGGGAGGCCATTCCAAATGGAGGGCCAACCACAGAGAAGACATGGTCACATGGCTCTGCCTGGTAGAGGTTTGAGCAAAAGGAACAGAGAGGAGACCTTGTTCAGCCGCATGGTTTGGCGTCTAAGGAGTCTATATTTGGTGAAAGACAACGGCACTTAGAAACTGATGGATATGGGCTTATAATTGTTCCAATGCATACATCGTAGTCGAGTACTTTCCTGTTTGCTTTTATTTTCTCTGGTTATGTTCCGTTGTCAAGCATAAGTGCGTGCGGTTTGAATGCTCACAGCCTTTGGAGCTGGAAGTGGGGCTATCTCTCCATATGTGACCTGGGCGACGCATAAGGTGCTAAAATGTGCACTTGTGGGTTTCAGCAGGGAACAGAACTTAGGGCAACAGGTTGCTCATGATGCCAAAAATACTAGGCTGTGGTGTCAAACATGTTAGTCAGATTTAAATAATGAAATGTGAAATGCAAGTTAAATTTGCCCTGCCTTGTCAATAGAAAGTTTTAAGTATATTGAAGTCTTGGCATGTTATGAAACAGATCCCATTGTATTCAATTAAAGAAACAGTAGTTTTCTGATGACATACACTAAACACATATTCAGGAAACAAAATAAATTCGTAATTTGCAGTGTTTGAGAGTGCACTGTTCAGTCCGTTGACGAAAGTAAACTTAAATTTAGCAGCAGCTACATGTATACTGTATAGTGAGCACTTGGATTGAGAAAAGAGCAGAACCCTGAGAGTAGATTATCCCGTGGGGTTTTGGTATGGGTGCTGTGGTTCAGTGGATAGTTGCTTTTATCTACAGCCAAACTCTTATTATCATCAAAGGTTACATTGACATACAAGTAAGTTATAGTAAGTAAGTAATTGAACATATCTATGGCTTCATCTGAAAACCTTATTAACATGTTTCTGCTTCTGCCACTACCTAATGACGAAGTCTCAGATGATGGTGCTGAGCTGTTGTGGTTGAAGGACTTACTCAAGGTCCCTATACAAACATCTCCGGGAAGTTCAGACACACACACTGCTGATTACAAAGGGAATGCACACAAAGTCAGTGCTCAACCTACTAGATACCGTGTCCACCCTTTGTAGGCCTATCTGTCAGTCATTCTCATTGTGTGTGAGACTAAGACTGTCACAGTAGACTAAATGATGCCCCGGAGTATTTTATCCATGTGGGTGTCTGTTAGTAGCAGTTGTTACATTTTAAGTACAACCTCATGTTATATTCTGTAGCCTCGTGATCTCCGTGGTTCCTTTCCAGTTTTAGTTTACATAGTGTTGAAGGTTTGCCTTAATAATTGATTGTCCGCCTGAGATAAGTGGCTCTTCTGAGCTGGGTTAATATTTTGGTAATAAGAATAATGAGTGTGGCTTTATATGATTGTCGCAGCCATGCAGCTTGGCTGGTGCGTTGACTAATGCTTTTGCATTGGTAACACACAGACAGACAGGCAACATTGTCTGGTTCTTTTTAGAAGGTCCAATGTCCGTTTGGCAGAAGTTCCATACTCTGAGGTTGGTCGACTGTGATAGCCTCGTGATCTGTCTTCGAGGTGCTCCAAGTATGGAAAAGAGTCGGACCAAAGATTTAAACAATGACAGGACCGTTTTGGCATTGCCTGTATGCAGGGGTGATATGATCCGGATATGGGTTCAAAGCCCCACTCTCTCTTCTTGGGATGGTACATGATTTGTTCACATTGTAAATTGTTGATGCAGGGCAGAACACACCTTTCTGGAAAATTTGCACCTCTGTTATGCCATGAATGGACAAATGGCAACACTTCGTTTTGAACGCTCTTGACAGTTGCCTAGACTGAGAGAAATTCTGTAGACACGTCTGCTCCACTGCTTGAAAAGCCTTTAGGAATTTAAAAACTATGATCTTTGTTTTCGCTATTTGGCCATAACAATTTTTGTGTCAATTGTTTACGCCCAGCCTTGTCGAAGGCTGCTTGGCTGGCCCCAAACTGTGGTGTGTCTTTGGATAACTTCTATTGAGGCCGTTGTTGGAGCTGGTAGGACCAACCTCGAGTTGGAGATAATTTATATAGCACCAGGTGAGCTTACTCCACTCGTAAGTATCTGTTGGCTGTCTTTCATTTCCTATCTGTATTTTTACATGTATAGGTGTCCCTATTTAGCGGGATGTATGATCCCTTGTGGGCTCCGTGTAGCCAGTACATGCCAAACCATTGCGCTATTGTTTCGTTTGTTCGTTTTCTCTTCTGATGGTTACAGAAATAAATGACTGACTGATTGATTGATTGATTGATTGATTGATTGATAGCACCCTAATGTGAAGTGTACTACATGGTCTGTTTTATCTAGATTCGTAAACGTATTTGCTTCAAACAGGTTTCGAGCTGAAGATGAAGCCTGAAGACAGTAGTTTCACAAGGGCGATGGGCTCTTCCTTTGTCTTTACATGTGAGATATCTGGAGCTGACAGGGACAGTACAACAAACTATGACCTCAAATGGTTTCATAACTCGTCGGAGATCACTAGTAGGACAGCGAGTCGGTCAGTGCCTTGCTATTCATTGCTAGCTTTATCATGACTTTCATTATTCTGTGATGTTCTCTTTTCTAAATTCATTCTGCTTCCATAATTTTAACAATGACATTGTCTTTATGACGCTGTTTTCGTAAGAATATATTGATCATAGTGCCGTTTGATCAACGCAGTAAGGTCATAAGTTCATCTTCTCGTTACGGCAATGATGCTTATAATCAATATAATGATGTGTGTAATACAGAGATAATTATTTATCTTAGTACTAAGTCTGTTTCTGTTTCTTGTTGCATTGAATTTTGAATGAGGTGGTTACAATTGTAAATGAAGAAATGATCACTTTATCAAAACTTGGCCTCAAATAAAATTTAGAAATTTTCTGCCGCTCTGTTAACTAATACCGGTCCATTAATTATGTCAACAAATTTTAGGCAGTTTTTGACCCCCCTCCCCTTGTCAACAAGTTACTGTCAAACATTGACGGACCCCCTAAAAAATTATGTCAACAATCCCAGAACCCGCCCCCTACAAAAACACAATGGCTCAATACATGTAGAATTATTTTTTAAATTGTTTTACACTAAAAATGCAATCTCGAATTTCAAAATATTTGAGTTTAGTTTATTACCAGCTTTTAGTAGTATTAAACATTAAGCACTTTATACATTTTTCGTATTACTTAATATGTTTTCGCTACCATTTTGAAGGGTCTGTGTTGATTCATTGGAAAAAAATTTGTTGACGTCAAATTGTACCGAACCCCCCTCTCCCCTTGTCAACAACTGTCAAACTTTTCCAAACCCCCTCTCCCCCTATTTTGTTGTCATAATTAATGGACGACCCCTAAGATTGAATTATGATCAGATTACAATACATAGGATTTGATTGACTGCATAAGATTAGAACAGATTAGATTGAATTAGATTTAGATTATACCAGATGGGATTGGATTAAATTGATTAGATTAGGTTAAGATTAGATTGAATTAGATTGGGCTAAACTGGATTGAATTAGATTTTATTATATTAGGTTATTTTATTTAAGATTATATTAGATTGGATATGATTGCATTAGAATGTCCCTCACTCTGCATACGATTCTGTCTGTCTTCTGTGTCTGCCTGCCTGTCTGTCTGTTTGTCGCTCTAGTTGTGTGTCTGTCTACTTATGTGTGTGATTGTGTGTGTGTGTGTGTGTGTGTGTGATTGCTCTGTCTGTGTATTTGTGTGGTTCTATTTGTTCATATTATAGATACGTGGTTGGTAGGCTACTTGGTCAGTAACCTGTTTTCGTTCTGGAGTTCTTCGCCACCAACTGCGATCGCATGGGCCACATGCGAATTGTCTCACTGTGCGGTCGATTTCACCGAGTGTGGCATCATCGAGTAGCGATCCAGACAACCTCAATCCCTCAAACTTATTGGCCAAATCCTAGAATAGTCAACGACATCTGACATTCACAATTTCATAAGAGTCGTTACAGCATATTCCTGTGACGATCAACTGATTTGTCATTACCTGCATTGTTTATATAGCGCCCCTTCAAGGCTGCCTATTCAGGAACGCTCCCAATCCTACCCCGGTCGAAAAGAACTGTTACAGTCTTAAGAGCAGTGAAGAACGAGACAATAGGTAAAATTTAATTATTATAGGAATTTTGTATGTTTATGTTTTGTTGGTTCACTGATTGAGAGAGTGAGTAAGCGGGAGAACAAGGAAGCTAGGGGTGGGTTGGTGACTGAGTTAACGACTCAGTGCAGTAAAGTGAGTAAACTCGGTGGGGAGAGGCGGTTGGAGATTGAGGGAATGAGTTGAGTTAGCTGAATGACTTGCGTGGGTGAGTGAGTGACTGAGTGAGACATTATTATTAATTACTTTTATTATTATTATATTGATGTTGATTGTAAATAGAATAAATATTGTTATTATTATTATTATTATTATTATTATTATTATTATTATTATTATTATTATTATTATTATTATTATTATTATTATTATTATTATTATTATTATTATTATTATTATTATTATTGTTATTATCAGGTAAATCATTACAATTACGCCTTTGTCCCGTTGGCATTATTAACATTTGGCCCCATCAATTGCTTAGGCCTTGATTTTATTTCTGATCTGGGGCGTAACCTGATTATTAGCAACCGGAGATTATTAGAGAGTCGTCTTTATTCTTTCAACGAATCTCTATAATTAGTCCAACGCTTCAATGCCGTTATTATTCCGGGGAACCTTTTAATGTGCAAAAGGTCTGACAACAGAAATGCGAATCTCAGGCGCGGTTAGTCAGTCTCCGGACTTTTAAGCCACCTGAGATATCGAAATTCGGGTGAAAGCCAATGATAAAACAGTGAGCTTATAATTATGTTGATATTACATAATCGTGTAGAGTTTAAGTGATCCGGTATCACGAAATAGAGTATCAATCCTAAGATTAAGAACAATATGTGTGGTAATAGCATTAGATGGAATAAACCGGTTTACAGTTACTGTAGGCCTATGACAGGGGATAAACCATTCTATCCCCCATCATCATACGCAACACGATAGCCTCGACGAAAATTCAGTAAAAAATCACCAAAACGAAGTAACTTAAATTAATTTTAGGTCGACGTACAAACTCAAGATCTAGCAACTTAAAATATTTTATGTGTGCTTATCATTCAAACAGTACGACTGCAGGACGTCACGTAAAACCGCCAAAAATGCAAACTAAACGGAATACTCCATTTCTTTAAGGGGATCTGCCATGTACGGGGATACTGAATTTCGTGACACCGGCGTGTAGAACACGTCGTCAACCCTGTGTCTTATTGTGGAATGGCGAGAATGGATCAAGGAATATTTAAGAGAACTAGTGACAAGAAACGTGCTGTGAAGTGTGAACTGAAAAACTCACCAAAGAAGTGTTCATCTTTCAGTAGTTTCATGACTTCAGTGTTTGTTGCTTCGTAAACAGAACAGATCGACAAAGTAATGAAAATGCAAACGCAATTGAACACTGTTTAGCGCCTCTCAAAAGCCCCACAGACAAGACAACTTTCGGGATATTATTGGCCAGATAGCTGCAAAGTTCTCACGTTTGCCCTCAGCGCCAACGAGTTCAAAAGATGCTCTTGAAAAACTGGGTTACGCCTCGATGGTCCAAAGGTTCGATAGTCCGCTGGTTCGATAGTCCGAAGATTCTGTAGTACAACATTAATCCGACATAAAATCGTTGCATGAATTCAACCTCTACTTACTCTGCAATATCTTTTCATCATTCCAACTTTCATTTCAGCAGGGATTATTTTCATCACTCCAACTTCTAGTTAAGCAAGAAATTTTGTTAATTGATCCAACTTCTACTCAAACAAGAATTATTTTCATCCATCAAGCTACTACGGCTTTTGGACTAACGAACCTTCAGACTATCGATTTATTTGGATCTAACAGTGACTTTATTTAAATCGGAAACCAATGCTGGGTTTTATCTTGTGTAACTTTTGTCTGTAAGTTAGAATTGTGCAGGGATCGGAGGGATATGGAAGCAGAAACAAAGCAGATTAAGAACATTTATGAAACAAATCAATCAAATGTAGAAAACGTAACGACGGTGAAAATCAATGTCTCACTGTAATCAAAAGTTTCATGATTAGCACAGAAATAAAGTCTTACACGAATACTCATAGCTGCCAAATTGTCTGCATCATAAACTACATTTAAAATTGTCCTGTAAGCTTAATTGTTGTATTATTTTCAGGAAGGCTAGTTGGAACAAGATCTCAACAGCATTAAGAAATCAGAAATGGCTACGACACTCAACGCAGACTCGGCAAAGACTCTGAAACTGTCAAATAATATTTAGGCTAAATATTAAAATGTTCATTTTCAAGTAAAAATGTAATGACATAGGCAACACAATTCTTGAGTTTTCTCGATAATATTTCTTAAAATTGTTGAATAAAGTCTTACATAAAAGCCTAACTTTACGAAAAAGGAGACAATGAGCTAAATTGTGAAACAATTGTTGTCCATAGCTAATTGGCTAGAGAACTAATCAGTCTTACAGAAACTTATATAATTTGAGAGGCTTCTTAAAAGCATCATAAAGCAACATTATGTCCGAATAACTGTGGTTAGATAACAATGTCAACCGCATATCACGTGACTTTGTTATTGACGTCATTTGTCGCAATGCTTACGTCACAATACAAACGTCATGAATTTTAAAGCGGTATCTTACAGCATAGAAGAGAATGCAGCGCCAAGCCACACAGACTGATAGTTATCATCCTTCATAGTTTGGAACGAAAGATACTCTAAATGTCATCATGCGTCATCAAATTACGTCACGTTGCTCGTAGCAGCAGCGCATGCGTGGTCACGTGGTGTTAGACTTCCGACCCGTGCATGCTGGAAAGGTCGTTGTTTGGATAGCGATTCATCTCCATCGCTGGAATGGCAGCATTGTAGCTGGAGGCGTGCGACCTTCCAGATGAGCTGGCAATGGATGGTTGGCGTCCGTAGCTTCCTCCAGGGGCCGCATTGGCATTGGGACTCAACGAAAGACTGGCGTTCAGAGCGGAGTTGGATCCAGTGTAGGGGTAGGCTGGCCGCGGATTGGTCGTAACGCTTGTATTCAACGCCGGGTTACCTCGGACAGGGTATCCAGGGTTGGGGTTCATGGACACGCCTGCCACTCCGAGGGCCTGGTTGGATCCGTGGAGGCTCCTTGCCGGTGGATAGGCATTCACGGCCTGATTCGATCCGCCATATGTCTGGACTCCAAGGTCTCCAAATCCGGGATTTTGGCCATAGCCGCCTGCTCCGTTGCGGTTGTCTGGTCCAGGGGGTCCGGTGCTGGTGATGGATCCAGTGGTTCTGGGGGCAGTGGTCGGCGGAGGTCGACTGACGGTGGTGTAGTCCGTGTTGGGAACGGCCGAGTAGGAGGTCGTGGTCGTAGTCGTGGTGGTTGGACGGGCGGCAGCTGAACCGTTCGTGGTCTTTGCCTTGGCCTTCTTCTTCTTGCCTGGAGACGGGGAACGAAATGTAAAAATAATCTTCGTCTATTATTATATCAAACTGACACACCGCAGAATGATTAAAATTCATAGTATGAACAGATGATCACAAGTTAGTTATTACAGGAATCGAATTTAACTGTTTGGCAGCCATGCAAGGCGCTCATCACGTCCTACTGCTTATATTACCAAGGCCATCTGGCGAGTGAAAGGCTGAGTCGACCCTTTGGGAGGGTAGCGGAAAGCGATACCGCGTCCGTGCTAATATTCTGCTCTTTGTTCCAGATTTTTACCATTGCCCTAAACCCCCTAAAAGCAGGCCAGCTTTGCACACCGCCAACCAAGTAAGGAAATCACTGAGATTAACTGTAGGGAACCCTGCCGCTTGTGACTCTTCTAGTTTACTGTGCATTGTTTTACTAACGTGATATTTTACTAATTGATTCTAGTCCTCTGTGAGATTTAGCATCACATATTATAGCGCATCACTCGGAGTAGTAGTAGATTCAGTTTAACGATACTGTGTGATAACAAAGATCATAAGCGTCGCCCTCCTCTTTCATCCAGGCTCGGGCCTGGCACTGTCAGTGTACGAACAGTGGCGGAGTTGCATCACTTGGACTGACACTTAGCGGAGCAATGGACTTGACAAATGACCGAGGACAATCATGGAGGTCATTTATTCGTACCCATCGCCGCGAAATGGCTGACGTCAGGAACTGATGATGAGGCAAGCGCAGAGAGCGACTCTGATTTGTTTTGCGCACTGAGCGGCGCTATACAAATGTTTGATTACAATTACCGAGATCGAAAAGATCTGAGAATGAAATGCAGTTGAAATGATCAAGGCATTCTGAATCCAGGAGGTATAAAATTTAGGACAGTTAATTTGTGGATGAGGAACGTGTATGCACATGAACTGTACTTACGATTTCGAATTACGAAGAAGACTATGATTGCAATAATAGCAATGATCACAATTGGAACAATCACAGCCACCGCGATTATCCAGGGCTCTGCAAACCACAACAACAGAATAGTCAGTACTTTGAATAAGTAAAAAATGCACGCAATACTGTACAGTGTTACAGATAATTCGTGATTAGTTAAGTTAGAGGAGTGGTCTATCTGTAACAGGTAGAACCTAAATATTATGTCTAGGAAGAGTTTCTTAAAAAGGCGTCAACATCGGATTCCGATGTAGCCTACGTAGAGTCACTCCTTGCATGACAGAAATTTTGAGATGTTTTTGAAGAGGGTGAGACCGAGTGAGACAAACAGACAGAAACATATGGACAGACAGACATTGAGGAAAAAGAGATGGTAGGCCTACTTCGAGAAACGACAATTGATTTATTTACGGACTTTTAATCAACAAAACGAGAAACTCTGTTTTCTTTGTTTCTGTGACTTAAAAGCGGACACGACATGTTGAACAACTTCCTCCCAGACACGGTCATCTGTTGATCGATGATTTTATTCCAAAGCACTGAATGCCAATTAAATGATAAGATATTTCCTCTTGTCTTGCATTCCGTTATAAACAGTGCTTTACTTTGCAATACCGTTAGCCTACTTAAATGATGAACACAAGAGAGCTGAGCCGGGTTTTCATCGCCAGAAGCATCAGAACAGTTATTACCAGTTCTCTAACAATGCAATCAATCATCAGCTACATAATCATCACCATCGCCACCTTCTTAGTTATAATCATCCCCGCATCGCCAGCACCGCTGACGTCATCAGCATCCTTATTATGGAGCAAAGTCGTGTTTTTCTCCAACTTCTCCTCATTATCGTCATCACCAACATCGTCGTCGTTATACAAGTAATTTCCAAAAATGAAGTTCTATTTCAAATTTTTACAACTGGAAAGGAATTAGAATCTAACTGAAAATAACTTCAGTTTTAAAACGACTTTACAGCTGGCCACGCATAATATACGGTGACCGATTCACAGTGAAGACTGTTACAGCGCCTCTGAGAGGTCTTAAGACGCTCTATAAAGTGTTCTGTTACATTACATTACACCGTTAAGATAACTGACAGTCATTTACAGTTGTAGTTATAATTACTTAATACTAATGATGTATATAGCACCGTTAGTAGCAAGCTACTTCTATGATGTTCTACACCGTCAACTGTCAGTGCAAATGCTAAGAGTTACATAGGAAGTAAACTTGTTGATGTTGCTTACCTACTCCGGCAGACTCTACGATGTAGTCTCCTTCAACCACTGCAATAATCACACAATCATTCGTTAATTACTTGTCGATCTCATTAGTCAACCTACCTGACTCAATTACGAGAATTTCTTTAATGCGTAGGCCATAGATGTCGCAAAGGCCCTACAGACCTGACCATACAGTGTGATGCTTATCAAATGGTTTTAAAGCTTAACCTCGTGTGTTGTGCGCCTGCGTTCAGTAGAGTTTACCTGATCAGCCGATTAGCCTACCTAGAACTGACTAAGCTATGTACGTATCTTGGAGAGCATGCCTCTTTTCATGCTGCATGTGTGTGTGTGTGTGTGTGTGCGTGCACGCATGTGTGTGTATGTGTGTAAGTGTATGTGTGTGTATGTGTATGTGTGTACGTGTATGTGTGTGTGTGTGTGTTTGTGTACACCCACATGCACGCACACACGGCTTCATTGAGTCAGTGACAGTACCTGGTACCCGTGATTCTAGTCGCAAGTTTGTATAGAGCCTGTTTAAAGATATTCAACGAAATCTACCAGGTCCTGTCGTACACGACCTGCTTCCATGGTGTAGCAGTGTCTGTGTTGTATTTTCGTGAGAAAGCTCGTCATTGATTCTAAATTTGTATAGCACCTCTTTCAGAGAAATTCCTCAGAGGTTCTGATACTTAAGAGTTGTATTGTCCAGAATGCATTACTTTCTGTCTCAGCGCATTGCACCTCTACCCATGAGTTTGGAAGTATTACATGTGGTGCTGTGCGGATTAGACCAGTTTAGATAGGTTAGGGTACTGACGAGGGGTCTAACCAGTGAACGTGTAGTTGCCTTCGACCCCTTGAAACGTCAGCCCGTTGTCGAGCGTGTTGTTTGCCCTGCAGTAGAGAGTGATCGGCTGCTCCCAAGACCGCATTTCTTCCGTCACAAGCAGTTCGCTCCACGGCGAAAGCAAATTCCCAGCTTCATCGTACCTAAGTAACGCAACAATTAACAGGTACATTATAATATTCATTATTACGTATTTATTGAGCACCATTAGCTAATGACCAAGCATCAATCGATGACGCTGAGCAGTTTTCAGTGAAGTACTTACTCAAGGCCTCTACACAGTAATCGTCTCGGGGTATACGATGCTCGAACCCGTATTCCCATCGTTGCAAAGCGAGCAGTAGAACCAATCAGCTACCGTGTCCTACAGCAAGGCCCACTTTCATTATAAGACGAGTTCCATGACTCGAAAGCAATTTCATTTTACAGACTTCCGTTTGAACCGTGAACTGATATAATTTAATGTACAACAAAGACAGAGATGAGCAACGTCTCTTACCATTCGATCGTTGGAGGGGGTCTTCCATTTGCCGTGCAGTTAATGGTCCCATCAACTGGTACACTAGCTGGAGCTTCAGCGCTGGAGGGTGGATAGAAAATGATCTCGCTAACAGTATCTGTCAATCAAAATCAGTTATTGGATTACAGCATCTGTCAATCAAAATCGGTTATTGGATTACAGCATCTGTCAATCAAAATCGTTCATGATTTAGAGTATCTGTCAATCACAATCAAGTAGGCCTAGTTAACGCTTTGTCCATTATAATCGCAAACATCATAAATGATTGCTGGGTCTTAACTTAGGCAAGAGAAAATTACCAACTGTAAAGCTGTCATTAGCCAGTGTCAGCAAGTAGGCTTACATACCGTGGCATAACATGGCACAACACAGAAAACTTGACGGTTGCATTTTAAAAGATGCAATACAGCAGCTGCGATTTGTGACCCCGCAAGCGGTGGACGAGGGTCGAAATTGTCCAATAAATCATTTACAAGGTAGAATGACTTTGTTCGCAAATATTTCATGACCTCCTTTTTACAGTTGACGAGACTTTTCATAGTCAACGAAAGCTTTGGTGACCATTTTAGTCATCCACCTATTTTATCCGCCTTAACATAATTTTCTTACTTCATATTATAACCTGTTACGCGCACCCTATGAGGTTTTTTGGACACTGATACAACCTTCACAATAACGAGATAAATAACTTCGTTATCTGGTTCAAGGGAAAGATAACACAACTTTTAGCGCGGCTCTCCATAAAAAATTGTTTTGTGATGGAACAATTTTTTGGCCAAACTGCGTGCGCGACTGCAAAATCCAGCATGCAGTGTAACAACGTTCAACTCTAAATGGTGCTTTAGTAATTCTAGTAGGACTACCTGCGCTTTCTTACAGTGCAACTCTGTCTCTTAGGCAACTCTACCTGTTCTACTTAATGTCACGCAGGGCAACTCTTCTGTTCCATAATAAATGTTAGTGAAATACGCAAAGGGTTGTCATTGTGTCTAATGAAGATGAAGAGCCACTCCATGATGGCCTATTATAATGCATGATTGAACTACAGACATTTTGTTGGCGAGGCTTCTTGCCTTGAAACGGTTACATTCGCCATGCTAATTATGCAGCACTCAAAAGGCTCAGGTGATAATACACTTATCAGTATGCCTACTCATAGCCAAGTATCAGTCCGTTGCCAAGAAATAAACATGTATAGATATAGCCATATGAAAGCGAAAACTGCCGTTATATAATATACACATAAGATCTATAAGACGGTTTTAATATATATGCTTTAATGTACTATGGCAAGGCACTTGAAGTTAACGTCGGGTATTTTCGTCTCGCGCGCTACCTGAGTTATATGTCGAAAGCCTGCCTGGGCCCTGCTCTGGTCACGACTGCTAATTACTCGAACAAATTGTAGGCTGTAGCATAGTACTGCTGCAGATCGGATAGCATGGCTATCGCTAAAATTGTCTTCATATTAGGAGGGGAAGTGGAGGAGAAGAAGGAGGACAAGAAGAAGGAGAAGGAGGAGGAGGACAAGAAGGAGGAGAAGGTAGAGCGTCACTGCGCATGTGCGTGTCTAATCTAATCAGAGCCGTCGTCCTGATCTACTTCTGGACTAGATTAATCGGAGATCCGATAGTATTAACCAAACTCAAATGTATGACTCTTTGTTTCAAAGTGATTTTAACACAGCAAATGAAAACTGCGATTCAAAAGTGAAAGAACAGCTCTAAATCTTTTAAAGAAGTAAAAATGAATTATAGCCTAAGCTACAAAAATAAGTTTGTCCTCACCAGAGGATGATAATTATGTTGTGTACGATTTAGGTGTGATTCCAAACAGTTTTATTTCTGTGGTACCATTTTTTGGGAGCAAACAGCACAATGCAAACCAGCAGCACAGTCAACAACACAATGCCAATCGACAGCACAATACACAACCAAAGAACACAATAGGAGGCCTACAACGAGACGGCTCTGGAAAAGGTGAACTATTCATCATTATGCTTACGTTTGACGTAGAACGTAGTGGAACAGTTGTCTGTGTAGTCCGGATTCGAATTGAAGAAATCAACGATGCAGACAAACTCCTGATCGTCATCAGCTGACGTTACGTTCTTTGCCAATCTTGCCCTATATAAAAGTTAACCCACATGGCGCTATAGAAATTATACGTGCCTCAGGTACGACGCCTCCAATATGCTACATGACACTTTATTTCTACTTGCAGACGCTTAGGCTAGACAAGACTCAACTGTACTAGACTAAACTAGACAAGACTAAACTAGACGAAACTAAACTAAACTAGGTTAAAGACTTGTATGGACTATAGGTTAGACTGTGCAAATTATATTAAACTAGTCGAGAATGATCTAGACTAGTCTAGCTCAGAAGTTTTAGAAACTGGACTTCACTAAGTTTAATTTCAACTAAACTACAGTAGACGAAACTAAACTAAACTAGGTTAAAGACTTGTATGGACTATAGGTTAGACTGTGCAAATTATATTAAACTAGTCGAGAATGATCTAGACTAGTCTAGCTCAGAAGTTTTAGAAACTGGACTTCACTAAGTTTAATTTCAACTAAACTACAGTAGACGAAACTAAACTAAACTAGGTTAAAGACTTGTATGGACTATAGGTTAGACTGTGCAAATTATATTAAACTAGTCGAGAATGATCTAGACTAGTCTAGCTCAGAAGTTTTATAAACTGGACTTCACTAAGTTTAATTTCAACTGAGTTTATTAAGATATCCTGAATACGAATGATCTGACATAGGAAGTGTATTAGATGATTCTAGTAGGTTAGGTGATCATGGGTGAGATGATTCTAACAGTGGAATGTAATGGCATAGAATATCTATCTAAAATCGACTGTTAAACGTACGTTATTCTGTTGTTGGGCTCAGTGATGGTAACAGCTCCAGGGACTGGTTGTCCGTCTCTGTACCACATGATGTTCGGAGCGGTCGTCCACAGCGTCTCATAGTAGTTGACGCTGCACGAAATGTTCGCCTCGTTTCCCTCGTCGAATTCAATGGTGCCAGTACTAGGGCATTCCACTGGGTCTATAGATAAATAGATTATCATTATTATTACTATTGCTATTATTTAGTAATTATTATTATGTATTAATTTTTATTATTAATATTAATAATAATATTAAAACTAATAATAATAATAATTATTATTATTCATATTGGACCTATTATTATTATTATTACAAACATTTTTAACGCGCGTTGAAGGTCTCCTTCAACCTTATCTTAGCTTGTCTTGCTTTGTCTATTCTTACATTACTTGTCCTGTATCTTACTCTGCGTTACATCAACTTATTTTATCTTGCTTAACTTGACCTGAGCAATCAGCTATGGAACGTACCTAATACAACGACGTGAATGGACTTTCCGTGGCCAGGCATGGGCGAGAGATCGCATTTATACTGAGTCGCCAGTTCTGGTTTGGCCGTCTTGATTTCCAGATCGAGCGATTGTGTGCCACCGACCAGCGTCGTGTGGTAAACGTTGAAGTTGGTTGTGTCAATGTTTTGGCCATTTAAGGTGGTGTAGATGACGATCCCAGTAGGCTCCCAGGTCGGATAGTAGCTCCACTGGATGTAGTTGTTGACAGGCAGACCGGTGACATTACAGCCGAGGAGGACGCTCGGTTCTCCTCTTTGAGCACCGACGTTGGGAGGATAGACGGATACCATCTGACCTACAGTCATAGACAATAAACGCAAATGTAGATGTATGCACACCTTTAACTATATATAGCAACCTCTACCCTGCTAGGCCTGCTCATTTTTCAATGAATTGATCGGGTGAGTTCCACGCCGTTTATGGTCCAGTACAATATCACCAACCTCACCGCCATCATCGTCGTCATCATCATCCGCAGCATAATACTAATAGTAATAGCTATAATAATAGTAATAGTAATAGCATCAGCATTAGCAACAGAAATGGCAACAGTGATGGTGTTGGTAGGAATGATGATTGATGATGATGATGATGATGATGAAATGTTATGCTCCTGTAATTGACGAATATTATTGATTTATCATTAATTCAGCAGCCTGAGGGATTAGAACTACCTGGGGTAGATAATAATAATATTCAACTCCATGAGGGATGAGTTGTATATCTCGGGGCATAAAAATAGTAGTACAATATAATCAAATGAATAATAATAATAATAATAATAATAATAATAATAATAATAATAATAATAATAATAATAATAATAATAATAATAATAATAATAATAATAATAATAATAATAATAATAATAATAATAATAATAATAATAATAATAATAATAATAATAATAATAATAATAATAATAATAATAATAATAATAATAATAATAATAATAATAGGGCCTAAAAACAGCAACAACATTAATCGTAGCCTAATGGTAGTCGACATAATCGTCATTGCCATCGCCATAACGACCACATCCCCGTCATCATCACTGCAGTAAAGCATTATTTTCTGTCTTTGGAATAGTTGCGGATATACGTTGTCTCCTCTCATATCAGCAGCCACGTCGGCAGTGTTATTTCAGTAATAATTTTCAGTTACAGTTTCAATTACAGTTATATAATTTATGATTTTTGAGTTACAGTTATAGTTACAGTAAAACTGCAATGAGATTTTCAGTTTCAGTTATTTTTTATTATTTTTCAGCTACAGTTTCAGTTATTAGGCCTATTTTCGATCGTTATTTTGGTTAAACATTGTTTTCATAGTCGTCGATTGTTCTACGGTTTAGCGTCTAAATTAATCGACGAAACAAAACCGAAAGGAAAAGGTACCGGAAGTGAAATGAGCACAGCAAACTTACCATAGACTAGAGTACGATTACTATTCAGCGCGTAAGTATGGAAAAACCGATGTTTCATAAGTAAGTAATAAAAACACTTATGTTTTATTTTCAAGTTAACTCTTTATTTTGTGATTTTCAGTTATACAGTTTTTGTTTTTCAGTTTCTATTACAGTTTCAGTTATTCAGCATTTTTCAGTTTCAGTTACAGTTACAGCCACTGACAAACATCATTTTCAGTTATTTTTCTATTTCAGTTAGGCTACAGTTACAGTTATAGAAATTACAATGCACGTCGGTTGTTGTTATCTCGGCTTCTCTGCCAATTTGTCGCATTTTTCGTCTCATTTGGATGTCTGCTGATGCCAAGGTTTCGTGTGGGGATTATTCATAAATGTTTAACAGTTTAATTGTATTTTCTTCACATTCGTCTTGGTGTAAGCGACTGCATGAGGAGAGATGGACTTTCTTCGTGTACGGTCAAACCCACTTGCGTACCCTGCTACATTTGGGCAATTTTCGTCTCGGCGGAAAAGGATCAATGAGGGTGTTCTGGCTTGACCTCGTCCGCGATCATCCATCAACCATCATCCATCATGATCATCCATAACCTACCATCACCATCATCATCATCATCATCATGACATGAGTTCTGTGTCGGCGCCTTTGTAAAAGCAAAACTGTGTTACAGCGCCTTAGAAATTGTCGGTTTTATTTTTATTATTATAACCATTTATTATTTATTATAACCATTTATCATTTATCATTTATCATTTATCATTTATCATCATCATCATACATCATCATCATCATCATCATCATCATCACCACCATCATCATCATCATCATCATCATTATTATCGTCATCATCATCATCTTTATGATCACGATCAACATAATAGTCATGATCATCATGATCATCCCTCATCCCTCATCATCATCGTCATCATTTGGCAAATGCAATGCGTTTTAAATACGAATCGCTGCTATTCTGGTTCCATGTTTCATCGCCTATTCATATGAAACCTGACAAAGAAGTAATGTTATTCGCACAAATAGAGTTTATTCCACGTGTTTGAAAGCTACGACTGGTTCCGTGTCCCATCGCCTATTCATAGGAAACCTGATAAAGAATTATTGTTAGCATTTTGCAACATACAGAGTCATAAGTACTATTGAGTAGTTTTACCTCGTATAGTTGATCTTTCCTAATATTCCGACCCGTAAGGTAAGAAGGGTAGTTATAGCAACAGAAGGAAGGGCAGTCGTAATCATTTCTTATGCGGTGTATTCCTTGCACTCTGCTGCTGAAGACCCTTTGACTCGTATAGTTGATCTTAACTTAGTTATCGACCCGGAAAGAATGTAGAGCTGAGTTAGCACGAGATGGCTGTGTATTTTATGGACCCAACTAGAAAACCGATTTGATGCTTGATATCGCGAAACCTGCCAGCGACGCATGCATGGCGCCAAGCGGTTATTTAATGCAACGTCGTGTTGTATGGATGTGTATTGCAATGCAATGTTCTCTACCACCAGATAAGGCATGTTGTGAGACAATGTAAGGTTTAAGTAAAGTAAGGACAGGACTGTATAATGTACCCTTGTGTATCTGAAATTATATAGCATCGGCGCAAATTAGACTACTTTGAGACAGGACAAGTGTGCGTGAACACCATGTCCAAGAATCCGCTCAGCTGCCTCAGCAAATTTTATATCGCAATCGTTAGATTGCATCATTATCCCCATAAACATCATCTTCATCAACAGCATCATTAACATAATCATTACCTCCACCAATACTATCATATCATCATCGTCGTATTGGCTATTATCGAAATACAGATAAGAAGAGGTGCGTGAGTATATTCTATATGTTAATGACGTCAATGTAAATTATTGTAATGTAGTAAAAGAAAAGAAGTCGTAACGTATTAGTTTCTATGGCTCTTTAGCGTCATATTCAGACAGAACAATTGTTTCAACCTGGACCGCAACATTCGAGCAACTTAGACACATTTTGCACCTCATAGATTACAGGATTTTACTCTATCGATCCAGAACAAAATATTAATGGATGACTGCGTCGACACCAGATAAGCTCGCATCACAAGAATGCAAATCATTGAAGTGCTAAGCTCATTTGAGGGCTGATTTACTTCACTGCACTTGCCAGTGTGCTATCCACAGTGCCAAGCCATCATCTTGTTACTATAATTATAACTACTTCAAGAAAACAACTCATCTGGTGTAATGCGATGCAGTGCCAATGCGAAGCAAAGTGATAAAGTCAGGCAAGGTAGAGTCAAAAGCAAAATGAAGTAAGGTCCGGTATGCATGTTCCTGGACAGTTATAAATATGGCCCTCTGTGAAACCTCTCGGAAGCGCCCGAAGTTTAAATTAAGGATTGGTTACTCCTTGTAATTTGTTCGAAACCGACTTAATATTCATCGGTATTTAGTTACAAGAAGTTTTCTCGTTTTCCAATATCAGACGCTATCTGTCTAAAGACAAATCTTCTATTTGAAAACAAATCTAAGTTTTCTTGTTTCAGAGATCAAGTCTTTAGTAATGCCCAGCACAGTTGGCGGACGCCCCTTAAGACAACAGGCGATGTCTTTATACCTGCGCCGTGATCTTTTGTCTGTCAGGTGTGTGTCCAATCAATTTTACCTGTCGCGCGCACTATTCGCAAGCAAAGGAAAACGATAACTTACTTTCGACTGTGGCCAGAAAGAACGAAGCGACGATGACCAAAAAGGTCTGAAGGAGAATACCACGTTGCTCCATTTCCAAGCAGCAATGCTGCTTTAAACAATAAAAGCACTTTTCGAAAGAATTCTTGATTTAAAACGAAGAAACGAAGAAATCGCAGTGCCTTGCTGTCCGTTACATCTCAAGACTGATCAGTTTGAAATCTTAGGTCCAAAGAGCAAGCGACCGATCGAGCGGGCGGCCAAATCCGATTAGAGAGGTAGAGCTCGCTCGGGCCAGGCCTACGTCTGAGGCCCTTGAGATTATTTGTCATCTACGGAGACCGTGTAACTGTAGCATACAGGTGAGGATTGAAGGAGGGATTAATTATTACTACAGGCCCATACCTGTAGGTCTGCTGGGTTAGTGTTTCTCGGGCGGCCTTTGCCCACGCAGCTCGATTTATCATAAGCGATAGAGATGACGGGTCAATCTCCCGGATGTAGTACATTATATACTCCAATGCGGACATGCATATCCTGTATATATGCATATAATCGTTAGCTCAAAATGTATAAAACGCCACTTGAAAGCTAAGCGCAGGGCACCAGCTTATTCACGAACGCTGCGTCGAGTCAGAGGCAACATCAAATGGAGATCCAAGTCCGGTTGCTAGAGGGACCAGAGAGAGAAGGTAGAGGAACCGCTAAGGCGGATTTCTTCAGGCTGAGAGAGATTGGAAGGTGGAGGATCAGACGAGTCAGGGAAGGAATTCTTGAAGAGGAGGTGAGAGATTGGACGGAAACAAAACTAGATAATGACAAGGATGAGTAACATTAATTTGTAATGAGTCGATCATCACCAAATCCGCAATCGTTCAAGTGAACTATTTACAGAATGAATAAGTTTTAATGAAGTGGGCCTCAGACCACTGACTGACTGACTGACTGACTGACTGACTGATTCAACTGTGCTGGAATTGTATTTGAAACTTAGTAGACCACCACTTGAAGAACACTAATCAGAGGCGTCCTCTGCGCTAGCCTAAACTATGCTAACGTCAAGAGTTGAAATTTAATCAGAACACAAGATAGTATACACAGATAACAAGACTCGAGTCACCAGAGACGGGCTCACACACAAGGGTTGTCCCAACCAATGAATTTCCTTCGAAAGTAGTTGACAATTACATCATGTTCAGAGCTTCAGGACCTAGTTGTGACGATAGTGTACAGCGAAGACAGGTGGTGTTATCATACCGCTAGTCTGCGGTAATGATAACACCATTGTTGGTCTGTCATCAGTTGGAAATGACGCACTTCCGGTTAACCTTCGAGCCGCCCGTTTACGTAGAACATTCGTTGGTAATCGTAATCGTAATCTCGAAACTTCTATAGCGCCACTCGAAAGCCAAGCGCAGGGCACCAGCATATTCACGAGCGCTACGTCTAGTCAGAGGGGTTGTCCAAAAAGTAGTCCGAGGGAAGTCCGAGTCCGGTTTTCATAGGATCAGAGAACGCACAGCAGATGTTAAGGTGGGTGTCTTTTAGGTCGAGGATTGGAAGGTACAGGATTAGCTGAGTCAGGGTAAGAGTTCTTGAAAAGGAAAGACTTTAGTTTCGAGTGGAGAGACTTGAGGTGATGGATAGAGGAGCCTGAGGCAGATGATGGTGGACCTGTCACTGGTGACTCCAGTCTTGTTATACGTTGCCTGTAGACAGATTAGTTAATTAATCATTCGATCATACGACCAGTATACGATTTAGTTCAGTTTTGTATATTTCATCGTTTAATTAATCAAAGAAATCAATATTGACCGAGTTGGTTAGATTAAATTCGTTGGATCGATCGGTGGATTTGTGAACTGACGACAGATTGGTTGGTGCGTTGATTGGTTGATTGATTGAGCGACGGATAAACAAAATCAATACTGTGTCAGGGTCTAAAGTTAATGCTAAAGACCGAAGCTCTGAAGACGTCAACACGAGGATGTGTGCGTGCGTGTATGTGTGTGTTACAGTGCGTACAGTAACTGTTGATGTATGTGTGTATGAAGTTAATATAGCGCATTTTGAAATCACAAAACGCTGTTGCAGAATGGCAGTCTTGCAACCTGGGGTTTATAGAAAGTTACGCATGTTCGTCGAAAGGGAAGACAAAGGTCAGAGCTTGTCAGAAACGGTAGAGAAAGCTAACAACAGGATTTTCCTTTCGCGAGTCATTGTCATTTGTCACCAGCAAAGAATAATAATAATAGTGACAATTTATATGGCGCCGTAACACAGCCATGCCGTTACAAGGGTGCCTAGAATCTACTTGTCTGTTCTCTTATTAAGGCCGCAATTTATAACTTCCTTCCGCTACCCAATATAGGGTCTATTATGGCTCATTCTCTGAAACTGTTGATACAAGTTATGCGTTGTCCCGTGACAAGTGTTTCTAAAGTTGCTCCATGGATAGGATCACAGTTAGGCCTACTCGATTGCTCAATGTTTTGGCTGCAATCGGATCGCATACAGCCTGAAGTGAAGTGATCTGTCGCCTACGTTTGTATGATTGTATCTCTTGCTCTAGGTCAATTTTGATTGCGACGATCGTTGCTTATCTAGAGTGTAAAACCATGTCGCTCGCAAATGGCAATCTTGAAGGTTGATAAGCACTGCAATAGGGTCAGAGTAAAGAGTCAATATGAAGGTTTTAAACGCGGCTATTCTGGTCAGAGTGTTTTTGTATGAATTATTGTTGTTTTGTTCAATGTTGCGTCGCGGATGAGTTGAAATATTTTAACTAATAAGAAAGTAAGTAAGTAAGTAAAGTATGTTCTTTATTAAACCAATTGCATATACGCACTCTGTTGTAGGCCTACATACGTCTTAATAACAATCAACTGTCAATATGAGTACAACATTCTAACTATAAAAGTTTTACGCTGCAGATTATCTGCAAAACGTGGGCAACGGTCTGGGGTGTGATCACGTATCGCTGACGTCAGCCCTCGCTCACAAATGGCGGCGATGGTTACGAATGCAATATCAGAGTAGATCAGATGAAGGTTTAGGCGGCATTCTGGTCAGTGTGTTTTAAGGTTGGTGTTTTGTTATGTTGGTCGAGGATTGGATAGGTACAAGAAGAAACGATAGTTTTAAACAACATTTTATAAACTTTTTATAGCACGAGCGGGACGCGTGACGCTTATTTATCGAACATAGTCAACATACCATTGAACAAGGAGCGCCTCCTTAGCAACACTCCTCAAAGTGAGCCTCATCCTTCCTCAATTGCATCCAGCCTACTTAGCAACCAACCTCCGTAGTATTTGACCTTCTTAACAACAATTCTTCAATTAGTACAACAGCAACTATTTGTAGCAAGCAGCCTCGACGTCACGTGATCACGTACCTGACGTCAGCCCTCTGGCGGCGATGGTTTCGAATAAATATCAGAGGGTCAGAGGGCACAGCAGATGTTAAGGTGGGTTCTTTAGGTCGAGGATTGGAAACACGCAACCGATAGTTTTAAACAACATTTTATAAACTTTTTATAGCACAATTGACGCAATTTACAACATAGTCAACAAATTGACAAGAAGACATAGCAAACTCTCAAAGTAATCCCCTCAGCATCCAGCCTACTTAGCAACCAACCTCCGTAGTATTTGACCTTCTTAACAACCATTCTTCTTAGAAAGCAACCAGCAAGCAGCCTCGACGTCATCCTCAACCTCTTTAGCACCTAGTTTCAAAGTCAGACTCGTTCTCTTAAAGCAACCACCTTCAATGTTGGTCTAAGCATCTTTAGCAACCAGCCTCGGTCTCTTTAGCAACCGTCCTTCTTAGCAACCAGCCACATTAGCAACCAGTCTCCTTAGCAGCCAACCTCCCTTCACAACAATGAGCCTCTGTAGCAACCGCCCTGCATAGCAGCCAATCTCCTAAGCAACTGCCTTCCTTAGCAACCTCCCTTTTCATCAACCGCCCTTCTTAGCAACAAGACTTCCTTAGCAACCGCCTTCTTTAGCAAACAAGCCTGAGGCTGACATTGAAGCTAGTTTCTAAGGAGATTAGCTGCTAGAAAGGCTGGTTGCTAAGGAAGCTGGTTTTTAAGGAAGCTCGATGTTTAGGCGTTCTGTAGCTAACGACGTAGGGCTCACCTTGACACTAATTGCTAGGGAGATTGGTTGCTAAGAAGATTGGTTTCGAAGGTCGGTTGCTAGGAAGGTTGGTTGCTGAGAAGATTGGTTATTAAGAAGATTGATTGCTAAGTTGTGCAGTGTCCAAAGATGCTGGTTGTTAATGTTGCTGAGGTTGACCCTGACGCTTGCTGTTAACATGATTTGTTGCTTAGAACATTGGTTACCAAAGAGACTGGTTGCTAATGAGACTGGTTGCTAAGGATGCTGGTTGATAAGGAGGCAGATTGCTGAAGAGGCCGAAACTGATCTTAAGTCCGGCTGCTAATAAGTGGTGTGTGTCGTGTTGAATTGTTAGCATTTTTCCATTGTGTATAATATGTTAGTTTATTTTTATTATAAAATTAAAATTGTATTTATGTTTAATGCAGAAGAAAACTCTAAACTGGAAGACAGTGGAAGTATAGCTAAATCGAAAGTTTGCAATAACGTGAATTTGAATTTAATAATGCAAAATAATAATAATAATAAATAATAATAATAATAATAACCAAATAATAATAATAATAATAATAATAATAATAATAATAATAATAATAATAATAATAATAATAATAATAATAATAATAATAATAATAATAATAACAGTGACGATTTATATGGCGCCGTAATACAGCCATGCCGTTACAAGGGCGCCTCACAGTCAACTAACAGCAGGGTAGGCCTTACAGAACAAATAAGTCTTGAGTCCAGATTTGAAGGAGTCAATTGTGTTAGCTGCTCGCAGGGCAGGAGGAAGACCGTTCCAGCATCTGGGGCCGGCCGCCGAGAAAGCGCGATCGCCGAAACGGGTTTTCATCCGTTTTACGCGAAGATCGCTTTTCTCAAGCGATCGGAGTCGCAACCCGGAGGCGGAAGAATGCGTCCCGATGCAGTAATCGCGCAAATACTCAGGCGCGGCCCCATGAAGTGACTTGTAGACCAACAAACAGATTTTGAACTCAATACGCAGCCAGTGCAGGACATCACGGAGGAGCGGCGTGACATGATCATATTTCCTCCGGTTGCATAGCAGCAGCTTCGCACCAGCGTTGAGCACGGACTGCAGGCAATCCAAGAGGCACCTGGGCGCACCGACCTAGATTCCACACTATCACAGGCATTGCGTACTCTAGTTTCCAAGAGGCACCTGGGCGCACCGAGAAAAGAAACTAGAGTACGCAATGCCTGTGATAGTGTGGAATCTAGGGCACAAATCACCTACAGAGAGTACGTTGTACCTAAGTATAATGTCCTCTAGAGTACGTTGTGCCTAGGTATGATGCCCTCTAGAGTACGTTGTGCCTAGGTATGATGTACTCTAGAGTACGTGTGCCTAGGTATGATGTACTCTAGAGTACGTTTTGCCTAGGTATGATGTACTCTAGAGTACGTTGTGCCTAGGTATGATGTACTCTAGAGTACGTTGTGCCTAGGTATAATGTACTCTAGAGTACGTTGTGCCTAGGTAGATGTACTCTACATTAAAATTTGATGAATTTGATGAATAATTTGCTTCACCTCCGATAAATTAAACTAAAAAAAATTCATAAAGTATTTAATTGTTGTTTTTTTATATTTAATATTAAAAATGTAGTTATTGTTAATTTCGCTACCAATTTAAAGTCTTTAATTTTTTAAATACGTAACTTCTATGGTTTAACTAGAGTACGCAATGTCCTCGTTATACAGCGTGGAATCTGAGGTACATTATGTTCTCGACAGTACGTTGAGCCTAGAGTACAATTTACCTGCATAGAGTACGTTATGCCTGGATGTGGGCTAGGCATTTAGTACTCTGGAGTGCGAGGTACTGTACCTGTAGGCGCGGTGGTTAAGAACTTAAGATTAAGCATGTAGGCGCGGTGGTTAAGATTAAGCATGTGACCTATGCCAGGCTATGCATGTGACAACTGTATAACTGTACGTTGTGCCTAGGTATGATGTACTCTAGAGTACGTTTTAGCCTAGAGTCCACCTTACCTGCCACACCGGTGTCTAATGCTCAAGGCATCGACCGATGGCGCAACAAAACCATGACGTAATCAGGTCAATATCTAGAAGATCAAAGCGTAAGATCGGTCCTAAAACTATGGAAAGAAGTAAAGAGAAGAAACTCTAAGAAAATTGTGAGCCTCGCCTTGTTCAGTAAGTCCAACCTGTGTGCGTTCTGGTACTACGTTGGCCGCTGACTTAAGTTCAGTTGTGGTTGCTTATCATTTCTGCCTAATCTTCAATTGCCAAAGTTCGTGAATTAACTTCTTCTCACAGGCAGCAACTTCTACAGCACACGAACTCTATGTAGAACTCGATTTCTGAAGAGTTCATTGTATAAATTTTAGTCATATACGACATAGAAAATATCTTAGACAAACATAGATCAGCCAAAACTGTCTGCCTGTCTATCTCTCTGTCTCGACACAGACCGAATAGCCCAACAAATTTAAATATATTGTGTACGGATATGCAAATTTACAGTTGAGTGCTACGCCTCAAGGCTTCGGCGCGCTGCTCAGCTAATCAACGTAAGAAGCAAAATAATAAAGCTCATCAACTGCAGAACATTATACACTGCTTGCGCGTAAGATAATTATCATTGTAATTGTGACTTCTATTGCGCTGGTGTCTGATGCACGAGGCATCAACCACTGGCATATCAAAACCAAGCCGTAATCAGGTCACTACACAGAAGATCGGTTCATAAGACAGATATTGTGGATATAACCTATAGGCCTATGGTGGATAAGCAATTTGAAGAGGCAAGTTTTAAGTTGAGAACGAAATGACACAAATGACAGACAGAGCGCACGGACACACATACACAGGGAGAGAGTTACAAACGATAGGTCCAGCAACTGACAAAGCTCGTTCACCAAGACAGTTCTTATTTAGATATGACCAGACTAGGGTTATAAACAGATGACCTCGTTGAATATTAGTAAGTTTGGGGGATGAGAACTGGTTTTAAGTGTCGCTATAATTATGTGTTTCGGTAAAATTATGAGCGGTTTTTCTCACTTACCTCTCTTCCCTCGTAGACTTCTCCATCCAACAGTGACTACTAACGAGTTAGAAGGGCAACAGATTTGTATTCTCTCAATCTTCAAGATATCACTGCAACTTCCACAAACAGAACAGAAAAGTTCATCCAAATCGGACTCTTCCTTCATTTCTTGTGATAAAAAAAGTGTAAACTGAGAATGGACCCAAGTTTCAAGACCTGAGTATGTGCACCTTCAGTCCTGGAATTTAAGTAGTCTATGGGTTGTAGCTTAAGACTCTGAAATTCTCTCCTTCCGCCTGCAAACTCTCTTCCTTTTCCTTCAATCGAATCCTCTTGGTTCGACTATATTCTAGATGAGTTATGTTACTTAGAAGATTGGTCGGCAACTCGAACGCTAGTGAAAATAATTATGATGACGACTGTGATGCCAGCTTTTCTTATGTTTGTATAAAAAATCTTTTATTAGCGTGGCCAAGCCGTGATCATGTCAGCTTTCAGTTTCGCAATCTTATTAATCGCCAAAGGGCTTTGAATAACGGGCAGACTTCACAACAATGCATAGCTCTGGGTGAGTTATACCTACCTATAACGGCTCCTTTATAGGGACAATCGCTGGGACATGTATCAATCAATCAATCAATCAATCAATCAATCAGTCAGTCAGTCAGTTAATCAATCAACCAATTAATAAATATTCGTTCATTTGCAATAACAGAAAGACACAGACTCATTTCTGCTGACAAGAAAAGATTAGTCTACATGTAATTAAGGTGATTCGGTTGAGTAATAAGAAAATGTAAACCGTCGTGGATTTTGTAAATGTTTTTATAGAGAAGTGTTTCAATGAAATTTCGATCATCTTTGCGAAAGGGATTGAAATTTGTGTACGTGGTGGGAGTGAATAATAGTTTATTCTGGTGATGGGAAACAGTTTTCGCAGAACATGGCTGAGGTTTTCTTGCATTGCCTTGAATAGAGCGTCGTCTGCCTCGCCGCCATTGTCGTGACTCCGGGTCTATCTTCCGGCAAGAAACCTCTGCGCTTCATGCGATTGACTAGGTTGTTCATTTTGTTTCTTTCATCAGTGCTGGTATATCCCCACCAGGCAGGAGAGGCGTATAGAATCTGGGCGATGGTGGTGGCCTTTGCTACATGGTGCAGAGAGAGACTTGCCCGATAAACCATGTGAGCGCAGTAACCCTAGTGCTTATAGGGATGAGGATGCTGACGCAATGACGTTTTGAGATGTTGGTTCTTTCTGAGGTCAGATGTGATTGTGACCTCAAGTATTCGCATCGAGTCCACCCTCTCGGCTCCCGTTATGATCGCTGGGATGATCGTTTTTCCAAGGTTCTTGCAAGCGACTATCATCTCTTTGGTTTTAAGAGGATTCAGTCGTAGATTATTTATTATTGTTCTCTTTCCCAGGTGGTTATGTTGGCAAATTCGTCGGTTACGGTATGTAAAAGGTTAGAACCTATAATTAAGCATGTGTCATCTGCATATTTGAGGATTTTGTTGATATCATTGAGTGGGTGCAAGTTGGATGTCTCGACTATGTATGATGATGAAGAATGCCTGATCCTTGTACTACACTGGCATTGATGAAGGCTATCTTTGATATTACGCCCGCGAATTTTGTAATACGGGATCTGTTCTAAAGTAGGTTATGATTCAGTTGTGGATATACGGAAGTCCGATATTATTCAGCTTGGATGCCAGTGTGGAGTGTTTGATCGTGTCGAATTCTTTTAAATAATCTGTCGATATAATGACGACAAATTCATTGGTCTGCAACAGATCAATAACTGTGCGGGTCATCTGGAGACTGTTGGTCGCAATGAGGGTCCAAATGGGTCCCGACGCCCGCGAATATCGATTCATTGATCGTATGTGATCTTGTGATCTAAGTGCTACTTCAAATTAAACCATATTATTATTTTTATTTATCGAAAAAAGTTTCAATCTTGTAACTAAATACTCAGGAAGGGAAATATAAGAACTACCTTTGAACGGCTTATATTCCACCGTATCGATATCCAACTTCATAACTGATTTAAACCTCCAATTACTACCTCGCATCTGATAACTCGCCATGCTTTCCTTAATTTTATCCACTGCGCCACTATATATTTCACCCACGTCGGTTGCGTCTAAAATAATCTCATTCTTCGATTTAAAATTAGGTTCAGCTTCGACCGCTTCCCCAGATTTCATATCTACTTTCTCCATTACACATAAAAGATTGAATTGAACTTTTACCCCTCGATTTTTCGTTAACAGACTGACTACCCGCGGCCTTACAGCATCGAGGAAAGATGTGACGTCGATTCCCTCAGTTCCTTCGATCGTGTATCGCTTAGTAAATCCCTTAATAGCATTCGCGGTCTCTAGGATTTCGAACTTCTTTTTATTAATTTTACTAAAAATACTCGAAACCTTTAACTTCAACGAGTCTAATTTTTCATTCACGGGTTTCTTTTCTCGAGGAGCTACGTAATCAACCAACCAATCCGCAAAAGTGTTAAGTTTCGACCTTACCTTATTCTTCGCTTCAGTTAAAACATTATTAAAACGAGATTTCCATGTATTAGATGGAAGTGTATACTTACCTGGAACAAGCGTTGGAACCTTAATGTCTGGAACTGGAGCGTCTAGCAGATCGCTTTCGTGTACAGTCTTAACGCTTTGTAAAAGTCTCGATGATAGGAATGTCATGAGATCCGCTTTTCGCAGTCCCGAATATCTAACCAGGCCATTCTCTTTGGCAATGTTTCGTAATTGTTTTACAGTTTTCGTTTTGTATTCCATTTTATATACAGAAGATTTTTCTTTAAGTTAAAAATGAGATAACAGTTAACGACCGTGTGACGGCTCATCATCGAGACTGACGACTGATCGAAACTGTTGGGAACTTTCGCGCGCGATGACTCATCGATCGATACCTTGGGAATTTCTGATAGTTTTTTTAAAAAAGAAACGTGTGGACGTGTGATCATTAATAACCTAGGCTATGGGAGAATCACGTATATTTATGTAGCGCATTTGTAAATGGTCCAGAGGATTTACTTCTCCTCTACTGACGATAAAGCAATTCATAAGAACACAAATTACAGAAGACACAAATCAACAAGGTTGCAGCCATGCAATGCGCAAGCTCGTTGTACTTTTGCTGCCACCTAGGGCTGAAGGCACGAGCTAAACTCAGAGGGCCTTACGGGAATCGAACCGGGTCCGTGAGCACTTTCAGGCAAGAGTGTTATCTTTGTAGGTCTACTATCCCCCTACCAAGTCCAAGAATTCATTTAATTATTTAAAAAAAGATTACAAAACATGCATGCATGCAATACATTTAGAGGTTTAAAATGAACTGAGACTCTGTGGTCTTTTAAGAACCTTTTAAAGCGCTGCCACAATCTCGCCCAATAGAAGATTGCCTTTTACCTCTTTGAAGCAGCGAAATAGCGAATCAATCCAAAACCATGGCAATTACAAACTCTTTACTGTCAGTAATTTTCGTTCAATGATGATCAAGCATTTAATTCGCAGTTAACGCTCTTGAATAATCTTGTCTATATGTATTTATGTTTTCAGCAAAGAGAAAATATATGCCATCACAAACAGTTTCATTTCATGAAGGTGAGCTGAAAGAAACTTAATATGTGCTTGCTAAATGATTCATTCTTCAGGAAGCATATTACATGTACAGTATATCAGACGAGCGTACAAATAATTTTTACTCGAAATTAAGTCGTAACTTTCAAGTCTTTTGCATTTTGTCATGTTCAGCTCCTGTTTAACACTTTAACGATGAGCGTGTACTATAAGAGTGACTGCGAAGTCAATGCAGCTCGTCGTTAAGTGTCAAAGTCCTCAAAACATGCTATGAATAATTGAATAGCCTATGCCGGAAAATAATGTTACGTACTGGGTGAAAATTTCACAACTGTCCGAATGCATGTCTCTGCTGTTTTTCACAATTTATAGTTTAAGATTAGTTATATTGGTTTACGTTGAATTGAGCGCGCACATTTCTTGACCTGGATCTCAACGACCTCATTCACCTGTCACCGATCCTCATCAGTGAACTCAACTCACCCTCTGATCATTATCCAATTTTCACTCAACTCAATATCGAACCATCTCCTCGCCCCCCACCCAAACTATGCTCATTCCGCCGTATTGGCTCCATCGACCTCGATGCATTCAAACTTGACCTTCAATCCTCCTCCCTTCTGCTCAATCCTCCTACAGACCATAACGATCTCTTGTCTGCATACAATTCCACTTTGTCAGAACTCCTAAACAAACACGCTCCAATCATCACTAAACCTGAAACTCATGCAAAAAATCCATGGTTCAATTCTTTCCTTCAAGCTCTCAAATCATCGCGGCGTCGCCTGGAACGAGCATACAGACATTCAGGCGACGTCTCTATTCTCAAAAAACTTAAAACCTTGACAAATAGATACCACAGCCAACTTCTTTCAGCCAAAAAACGTTATCTATCATCTCTCGTTCATTCAAATTCATCCAACCCTCGAAATCTTTGGAAAACTGTAAATAGTCTTCTCCACCGTGGCTCCTCTCACCCACTCCCAAACTCAATCCCACATGCATCCATTGCCGACTCTTTTGCATCCTTCTTCACTGACAAGGTTTCCTCCCTCCGCCTTTCATTACAGACTCTCTTATCAAAATCAACTTCTACGCAATCTGACTCCTCCCCCTCAATCGACCACAATGACACAACTTTACCACCTACTGCATCTTTCAACATTTTCGAGCCTGCTACTGAAGCAGAAATCGCTACACTCATTCAAGCCTCTCAAAACAAACAATGCGACCTCGACCCAATCCCAACTTCCTTACTTAAAGACTGTGTAACCCTCCTCGTTCCTACTGTAACCAAAATCATCAACCTCTCTCTATCGACTGGAACTTTTCCTTTACTTTTCAAAGACTCTGTTGTCAAACCACTTCTCAAAAAACCATCCCTTGACAAAGAACTCCTCTCCAACTACCGTCCAATATCAAATCTCTCTTTCTTATCCAAACTCTCGGAACGGGTTGTCCTCTCTCGTCTCAACGGCTACCTCACCTCAAACAATCTTCTAAACCCAAATCAATCTGCCTACACCAAGCATCACTCTACCGAAACTGTCCTTGCCTCGCTATACAACAAACTTGTCATGGCGATAGGCCGTCAACAAGTCTCTTGTTTGTGCCTCTTAGACATCTCTGCCGCCTTCGACACAATAGACCATTCTATCCTCATCAAACGCCTTTCCTCTGCATTCGGAATCTCTGGCTCTGCCCTATTGTGGATAAAATCATATCTTTCATCACGCTCTTTCACTGTCAATGCCGCTGGTCACTCATCAAATCCGCACACCCTCACCTGCGGTGTTCCTCAAGGTTCTGTTCTCGGTCCTCTGCTGTTCATTCTTTACACCTCCCCACTCAGCAAACTCATTTCCTCATCTTCTACTGATCATCACCTCTATGCCGACGACACACAACTCTTCATTTCTTTCTCCCCTCACTCCCTTCCAGACGCATTAAATCATCTACGCAACACAATCACCCAGATTTCAGCTTGGATGACCGCTAATCTGCTCTGCCTTAACCCTTCAAAAACAGAATTCCTCATTATTGGCCTCCGCGAGCAATTAAACAAACTAGCCTTTCCTCCCGACCTTTGTCCAACCGATCTCGCTTCTCCCGCACCTTACTCTTCTCCTGTCCGCAATCTTGGAATCATCATTGATAAGAACCTCACCTTTTCCGACCACATCAGCCAGCTATCTCGCACCTGTTATATGCACATCCGCGACCTTCGTCGATTGCGCCCAATACTTGATTACAAGACTGCATGCACAATAGCCACCTCAATTGTTCATTCCAAACTCGACTACTGTAATTCCATCTTTTACAACATCGACTCTTCTCAAATCAAACGCCTGCAAACAGTCCAGAACGCTCTCGCCCGCGCAGTCACCAAAACTCCCAAACACCACCACATAACCCCTGTTCTCAAATCACTTCATTGGCTTAAAGTCCCTCAGCGCATCCATTACAAAATAGTATCTCTTACCTACAATGCCCTCCAAACGTCTAAACCCTCTTACATTCGCCAGCTATTCACCATCCAACCGCCCGGGTCTACTCGCTCATCATACATTTCTCTATCCCGGCCTCCAGTCTCATCCGCTCTGAAATTCTGCAACCGCTCCTTAGTCTATGCTGCACCAGCTCTTTGGAACGGACTCCCAAAAGACCTCCGCCAGTTTGCTCATCCTCCTATCTCGCCTCTTAACTCAACTTCTCCTCCGCTTGCACTCTCCTCTTCTACTTTCCACTCACGACTGAAAACCGAACTCTTCAAGATATCCTATCCTGATTCCACTCCTCCGCCACCACACGACCACCATCATCACCGATTGCCACCGTAGCACCATGCTGTCTCCTCGGCTTGACCTCCCGGATTTTGACCTGGCACCGAAACGAACAGAGGAGTTTTGGCTATTGCGGACTGATTTGATATAGCGCCGGTGAATAAGCTGGTCTCCCTGACGTGGCTTTTGTGGGCGCTGAGAAATTTTCGAAGATTTACATTTACATTACATTTACATTACAATTCGCCGCCGCGAAACAGAGCGCCGACACAATTCGGCGCCATCAACACAGGAATGCTGTGACTACACAATTCGCCGGGTGTCACAACAACACGTCGAACGACATTTCGTCTACAACACTTCGTCGAGCGACACTTCGTCGAGCGACATTTCGTCGAACGACATTTCGTCTACAAAGTTATTTGATATTGTCACTTTAAAATGGAAGCTGGATTGATGAAAAAAAACTGTTTCTCGAAATGGAAGTGGGATTGATGAAAACATCCTGTGTTGAAATAGAAGCTGAATTGATCGAAATAATTTTTCCTGTAAAAGAAGCTGGAAATCAACCTGGATGCATGGATGAAACTAGGTTTCCATTCAACGGAAGCTGGATTGATGAAAATAATCTTGTCAGTAATTAGAAGCTGGATTCCTGAGAATATATAGCACGTTTTGGCGAAGCTATAAGAAAGCGACCTCTGTTGATTAGCCGTAATGGATACAGATACACTTGTAGACGAAATGTCGTTAGACGAAATGTCGTTCGACGAGTTTTCGCGGAACCAATTCGCCGCCATTCATTTCAGCGCTGCTTCAGTACTAAATACCGGGCGTAAACAACACTAGAACTTCAAAGCAAAATCAAAGCAAAATTGTTTCGGCATCGTCGTCACAGAGCCGAAGTTCATAAGAGACGTTTAAATGAACGTTTTATCAGTAAAATAAACTTTGACATTGTTATCATAAGAGACGCTTAAATGAACGTTTTATCAGTAAAATAAACTTTGACATTGTTATCATAAGAGACGCTTAAATGGACGTTTTATCATTAAAATAAACTTTGACATTGTTATCATAAGAGACGCTTAAATGAACGTTTTATCAGTAAAATAAACTTTGACATTGTTATCATAAGAGACGCTTAATAAATGAACGTTTTATCATTAAAATAAACTTTGACATTGTTATCATAAGAGACGCTTAATAAATGAACGTTTTATCATTAAAATAAACTTTGACATTGTTATCATAAGAGACGCTTAAATGGACGTTTTATCATTAAAATAAACTTTGACATTGTTATCATAAGAGACGCTTAAATGAACGTTTTATCAGTAAAATAAACTTTGACATTGTTATCATGTTATCATAAGAGTCGCTTAAATGAATGGCGGCGAAATGAATGGCGGCGAATTGTGTAGTCGCTGTGTTTGATGGCGCCGAATTGTGTCGGCGCTCTGTTTCGCGGCGGCGAATTGAGGTCGCTGAGATGAAGGTCGGCGAAATGTGCGCGCTCAATGCAACGGATACCGTTATATTAATGCATTCTGTCATGCTTTCTTGCAAGCTCATTCAATTTTCGGTCATATAAAATGCAGAGTTATTGTGAATATGACACTGAAAGTCATAATCAAACAAAAGCTATAGGGTGACCCCAAAATGGCGCGTCTTTCAGCATAGCAACATGCAGTTGCGAGGATTTTTCACTTTTGAAATTAGTTATGTAGGCAAACTGATATCTGATGCTGTTTATTCATGCGTTGACGTACGGAATAGCAATCTGGCCCCTGGCCAAAAAAGGCTTCGCACCCCTGTTCTAGATGAAGACAAAAATTGATTTCATGCTTGTTCTCCGTTCCTACATGTTTCATTAAGTGTCCACTATGGATCCCGAGTGGCCGAGTGGGTTGGTAGCCCGCTCACCACGCCGGCGGCGGGTTCGCTTCCCGGTCGGTCGGTTTATCATAGATTAATTTCTCGGATCTTTACTGCGGGTGGCTCGGTCACAATATAAACGTGGAGTACAATACAACACAATACAACACAACACAATATACTGGGGCGCGGTGGTGTAGGGGTATGTTCGGTGCCTTGCAGCTGGAGGGTTGCGGGTTCGAATCCACGTCAAAGCCGCCGCGTAGGGACCCTAGGCAAGTCCTTCACTCGCAATTGCTCATGCGCTTCGGCGTGAAACTCCGATTCAGCGTCCGCGCAGTAGTCAGGAGCGCCTCTGAATGGGCAATCTGGTAGGGGCGCTATAACAAGTGTTCAAATACAATACAATACAATACTATGGGTCCATTCTGTACAGCAGCTTGACAGCTGATCAAACCAACATTTTTCTTAAACCTACATGTAGGGTTCGTCAGAAAATGACAGTGTTCGTCTGCACTATACATAGCATCTACAAAACGCTAGGCTATATATCTATCGGCCTACTGCAAGGAAGTTAATTGTGACGGAAATTTAGAGCGCACTTTATGATGAAAACATTTAAATAATAATTATTTATTTTCAATATTTTTATTTAGAAGAACATCAAAGACTGCTGAATAACACAATTGAACCGAATGAAGCTCAGAATGAAGCTCCGTCTATTGCACGGAGTGCAACGGTAAGATTGTGCACTATCTATCTGAAACACAGCAATAAGGTTCACAACATCATAGACTCATTGACGATCTTTCATGACGTAGCCACCGACTGATGCTTTGAGCATTATGATAAGGGCGCTGTGGAAGTAATTTGTAATGGAATGCTGTTCCAGAAGGATGGCCCAATGCACGAGGAAGCAAAATGACTGGCATCCCCATGCAGGTGCCGCCGAACGCAACAAAGATTGCAGGAGATGTTTTAAGAGCCGCACAATTATAAACGCTCACTGCTACTGCATAGGCATTAGCTATTATTGACATTGCTACTGCATAGGCTGCAGTTATTGACACTGCTACTAAAATTAGGAAGAATATGAAGAGTAGACTTGACTGAACTGCGTGATATATTACCCTTGAAACGGAAGCATGAATATCGGAGAGCTTAAAACTTTCAGTTACCCCAAGCATGGCCATTCATTCATTCAAGAATTTATACAGGGCCCCTTCAAGGGATTAGAAATTCAAGAAACCGACATAACAGTTAGCGCAGAAGAGTTGCACAAGTTTGGACTAGCATAGAGTATAATATTGCACACGGAAACCACATAGTTTAAAATGATACTTAGAAGATTTGACAACTAAGTATAGGTATCTTGTAAATTGCACCGATTAAAATTTCACTGACCTGGTAAGCTAATTCATTCGTCATCCCTCATAAAATTCTAGATTCATTCATCATAACATGCCAAATAGTTTTTACAGTGTTAACGTTGTATTTTTTCATTTAAGTTGTACGATTTGCCACTGGAGTTGTTGGACATTATCTTACAAAAGTCCTATCTGCACTGGGTATTGAATCCATCAACAAAACAGAGAAACGTGGAAGTTATCTGGTCTCTCATATCAGTCGACGTATGCTTCAACCGACGAATTACCAGACAACGGTACAAGAAGGCAATCTGGCGTTATCTCACAGGTAATAGGTTTTCAAAGATTACTATCAAACCTATTAACCTAGACCTCAACCGATTTCTTGATAAAATGTTTTGACATAATTTTCACACATTCAAAATGTCATTATCGTCGCGAAAATGGTTAGCTAGTTCTTCAGTCAGTTGACACAATACATTTAAAGCGCCTAAGTGGGGTTAGTATCGAAAGAGCGACATAACGAAAGAGCGACAAATGGGAGAGCAGTTTTAAAAGAACGACAGAAATATTTCTGTTTTGAAAGAGCAACACAACGAAAGAGCTACATAGCAAAAGAGCGACAAATTGGTTAACTTCGTAGTCTGTTTTTCTTACTATAGAGGGGTCGTGTATTCGTAGCCAGAACTTGTTGGCTATTCAAATTGTTTATCAAACACATCGACCGGCATCCTGTTTTACAAAACGGTCCAGATTTCTAATAATTATAACTATTCAACGATGAAATGGAACCTGGATTGATGGTAGTTATCATGGACATAGGTCCATATGTAGACTGCTTACTTACCAACGTCAATTACAGCATTGAAGATATTAAAATAATTTACCAACCTAAACTACGGGATCACCCGAATATAGACTCCAAATTTGTATCTTGTGAGTCGCAGTGCGTGAAAATGGACGAGGCATTTGCATTTCGACGAGTCAGACATATCTTGGTTTGAAGTTGTTTTCCAAGTTTTATCAACTTCATCATGATGTTTTGTCGTGATGTAACAAAGCTGCGATGCCATTCAAAAGTAGTAGGTCCTATGTGTCCTTTTTAGTTTTCTATGGAGAAACAAAGAAAATATCTGCAATCATTAGAAACAACAGAAATTATCTCCTAGAAAATATTCAACCAAATGACGAATTAATCGCTTCACTGTTGTCTCTCAACTGCATAACGGAAGAACAAAGTGACTTCATTCAACGACAATGTTCAAATCGACAGAAGAACCACGAGATGTTGCAGATTGCGAGATCTTTCGACAAGACTAAGTTTTCAAATTTCGTCAGATGTCTTCGAAGAACCAACCAGGAGACAGTGACGGTGATCATAGGAAACGGAGGAGGTTTACCATTCTAACTTCATCTAAAAGCTCATTATTTACATAGTTTTATAATAATAATAATAATAATAATAATAATAATAATAATAATAATAATAATAATAATAAATAATAATAATAATAATAATAATAATAATAATAATAATAATAATAATAATAATAATAATGGGGCCACCCTCATACCGTGGATGGGAGGAAAGTACCTGGCTTGGGACGCAACGGTCGTCCACACTTGTGCGGCATCTTACATCGCAGCCGGCTCGGTCGGGCCCGCTTCAGTGCAGGCGGCCAACCGTAAGATCCAGAAGTACCAGGGGCTTCCTACATCTCATCTGTTTCAGCCCGTGGCCATCGAGACTTTGGGCCCGTTCAATCCTTCGGCTCTGGCCTTCATTAGTGAACTAGGCCGTCGTATGTCTTTCACTGGTGGCGACAGACGCGAGACATCATTTCTTTTCCAACGTCTGTCTGTTTGCGTCCAACGCTATAACTTGGTCGCATTCAACGGCACTTTTCCTGCAAACCCTGAAGACGAGGCCTGACCCTCCAGACAAATTTCCTGCTCCTTATAGCAATTTTTCATAAATCCTGAGGGATCCTTATTACCTCGGGTAATAATAATAATAACAATAATAATAACAATAATAATAACAATAATAATAACAATAATAACAATAACAACAATAACAACAATAACAACAATAACAACAATAACAACAATAACAACAATAATAATTATAATAATTATAATAATAATAATAATTATAATAATTATAATAATTATAATAATTATAATAATTATAATAATTATAATAATTATAATAATTATAATAATTATAATAATTATAATAATAATAATAATTATAATAATAATAATAATAATAATAATAATAATAATAATAATAATAATAATAATAATAATAATAATAATAATAATAATAATAATAATAATAATAATAATAATAATAATAATAATAATAATAATAATAATAATAATAATAATAATAATAATAATAATAATAATAATAATAATAATAATAATAATAATAATAATAATAATAATAATAATAATAATAATAATAATAATAATAATAATAATAATAATAATAATAATAATAATAATAATAATAATAATAATAATAATAATAATAATAATAATAATAATAATAATAATAGTAGTAGTAATAATAATAGTAGTAGTAGTAGCAGATAATGCTTTAATATCGAATTAGAGTCTACATCAAGATCGTTCCGAGAACTGGAATAATTTCTATAATTAATTAAGCCCTATCGTGTAATGTACTAGCCATTGTATTATTTATTATGATTATTTCTAGTGCAAGTGGTGAAAACTTGTGGACATCTTCATAAAAACGTCATCATAAGTAACTTTCAGGGCCAACTTACATTCTGAAAGCCATTTTGATAGTTGGTTATGGCCATTATGAAGAAAGTAATTTACCATGGGAATCCCTAGTGAAGGTTGAAGTAAACATAATAAGTTTCGACTAAGAAATTCTGTTTAGATGGATCTCTACTCCTTTAAATAATTTCTGTATTAACAAAATTATGTTAAACTAGCTTTCATGCGCTTCGTGGTTTAGCATGGAGTTCCTTCCTTGCTTGTATTTCCACCTACACATTATTGTGTAAGGTGAAAGTTATTATCATAGTCAAATTACCATGTGTGTATCCCTAACACACAATGGAACTATTGAGATTTTGTGCATTTTTGCACACAGAGTACAAACTATTTGACTCACGGTCTCTGGCTTTGTTGCGCCCTAATCTTTATCACAACTTATTTTGCTGACTTTTGAAATTGATCTATCCGGGTT
Organism: Aporrectodea caliginosa; assembly: GCA_020284085.1. Lineage (NCBI taxonomy): Eukaryota > Metazoa > Annelida > Clitellata > Crassiclitellata > Lumbricidae > Aporrectodea > Aporrectodea caliginosa. The sequence goes on from JACEVL010000673.1 coordinate 70,343, forward strand.
CATTTGTACGCGAAATCGTAAACTGGCGCTTTATAAATACCTGAGCAGTGATGACATTTTATTTCACAAGCATGCTAATGTTCTTTATGAAAATATCCAGTTGCCTATTTAATTTAAGCTTAATTCAGACGAAACTCCGTATTGGTCACGTATCTACAACCTAAAGAATATTTTTAATTCAGTTACAGTTATCTAAAACTATACCTGATTTATTAGTCTGACATTTGAGATAAATCTTAACTTTTAGGTGTACTAAAAATTAAAGTAAAAACTTCTGGTGCAAAGTACAGGACGTCAATGAAAACACAACTACATGTACTTCATCAAAAAATCGAAGATCTTCGAAACAGAACCAGACCGTGGTCACATCAAACTGATACACTCATCAGTCAACTGAGGGAGGAAGGCATAGAAATCATGAATTCTCATTTGGACAGACAGACTGTGGTCGTTTGGATCTGGTGTCGTTCACAAGCAGCCCTCGAAGAAATTCAGATTCTGTACGAATCGAATCAGCTGAGAGATGTATTCTTTGAAAATATTCAACCATCTATTTCAACAGTGATCAACATCGATAGGAATCAATTCAAGAAAACCATTGGCAAGTTCTTATGAACGCACTTATCCTAAAGAAAACTGAAAACATGTAATTAACATACAGGCTTAGATTAATAAAATACCTAATTAAGACAGCACTGGTGAACAAAATCAGCAGAATGTTGAAACGGACAAGAAAAAGCCGTTAATCTATTTGAATAGAGTGAAAATGGATGAAAATGGATGAAAACAGAGACCCAGACTGAGAGTCTGAACAAGTGTTTGTTATAGAGGGAACAATTTTGTCTACCAAGTCAGATTCCTAGAAGGCCAGATAATATCGTAAAGCTACTTAAATTGTATTTATGTAGTCTACTTTGAGATAAATGAGGACTTTAAAAGAAACCATAAGGTGGGATTGAAAGACAAATAAGTAAGTAAGTAAAAAGTAAGTAAAATGTAAAATGTACGAATGGTACTAGTGGAGAGAGGCAACAAAAGGCTTACATTGAAACAAAAACGGACAAAACGTGCTATACGCAGACATTGATAACAGGTAGGCCTACAGGTAATCAAACAGAAAGCATGTAAGGGCATTCTAATGAGCAGTAAAAATTCAGACGATTAGAAAGAGACTGTTACGAGGTTAAAAGGTCGGAAGCGAGATACGGAAGCATTGAAACTAGCAACAGACAAACTCACAATGAGAGACAAACAACGAAAAGAGAAAATGAGCAGGGAATGAAATTATTTAATAAAATAATATAAAAATAAATAAATATAAAGAATCATGCAGAAATATATGCGATAAGCCTAGTGACCAACTGCACTAAGTTCTAACTCCTATAGTATAAATATAAACATAATAAATAAACAATCATTGAACAAAATATGTTTAACTATTTGTTTCAGAAGAAACTTCAGCTGTTTTCTATAGAATTTGGCATTCTGAATACAATGGTGTACTCAGAATTTTTATATAATGTAATGTTTTTGAGAAAAATGGTATGCAAGATTTTAAAAGAAACACCTAAACATTCAGATAGTGCAAACATTTACAATGTACTTGTAATTTAATAATTACTTAAGTAAGCATATAGTCTTTAACTAAACTGCGGCTGATTTCTGATCAATGTCCAACAGTAGGCCTAATCAGATATAGATTAGTATGAGAAAAAAATTATAAAGTTCAATATTAACCCAAAATTTTATCGTCCTTTCTAATGGTGAATCAATTCAACGTTACGTTGGGGTAACAGTTGATGCGCTGAGCTGATGTTTTATAATTTCTAGATCATTAACTTACATATAGGCCTATCCATTGCTCTATATGGTTTTTATTAACTTATTAACGAACTACATTATTCAAAAATTTTGAACTGTGTATTTATAAAGTAACGGAGTTGTAAATATTTAGGAATCAAAGTTGTATGTTTTTCATATAGTAAAAAAAAAATGAAAAATTAGGCCAAATCTGTCAAATTTAAGTTCTGTTCAATATTAAGTATGCTTCAGCACTGCCATGAAAATATTTGTGTAAGAAATTTTTTTAATTTTGCATGACTTTTTTCTCTAATTCTATTTCTGAATTTGCCTCCGGTTGTGAAATATACCCATAATTATACTGTTTTTATTTTAGTTGTGTTTGCGAGTTCTGTCAAAACTTTCGATGTAGGGGAAGATGGTGTAGTAAGTAGAGAATATGTGTGGGGAGTAACTAAACTGCGAAACGAAATCTACGTCCTCTATCGATCATATTCTTCTACTGCTCCAACTAAAATTCGTGTCTTTGGGGATCAAAATCCATTTCGCCTTCAGAGGAAAATCAAAATAGCAGAGATTATCTGTGCCGGTGACATTGGATCCTGTGAGAAGGAAATGTGTCTCTACATCTCTGACTATAATGAGAAATGCGTATGGAAGGTTGCAGGATACAAATATATCAAACCCAAGATCATCAAATGGCTGACCACTGATTATCAGCCACGTCCACTGTCAGTGTCCAGTGATGGTCAGTTGTTGATCGTCAATAATAATAGGCCTAAGTACTCATCCATTCTGAATAATAAACACTCATCCATTCTGATGATCTACGGATCAGACGCAGGACTTATTCGATCGATTAAATTACCAGAAGACATCGATGAACCTGTTCATGCACTTGAAACATCGATCGGGAATTATATCATCCTGTATGGTTGGGAGGAACAACAGGAGAACGAAGAGAGAGCGTCCATTGGGAGAAGGCTGGTAATGAATTGGGGCATCTGTGAATTGACCAGAGATGGAGAGATGGTCATCCGTCGTTATATTCCTTCAAATGAAACACAAAAACTGACAGATCATAATTATCTCTCACTCGATTATGACGATCGTGTGTTTGTGACGGACTATGACAATGGCAGAGTGATTCTCCTGGATTCCGATCTTCAATGGAACCGAGATCTTCTTCCAAAGAAAGAAGGAACGAAGATCCGATGGCCATGGAGACTATATTACGACAAAGAAGGGAACAAACTGATCGTCGGTGGATATTTAGGAGAAATTAATGTTTTCAATTTAAGTTGGGATTAAACTCACTTTTCATCAACCGATTCTGATGAACAAATATCCATTCAAAACTCTTCCGAGTTGTGAGATAAATCTTCTAATTACATTAATATATTTTGAATAATTTTAACAATATTCAACAGCTATAAAAAGTGGTAAATGGTGAAAATTTCACAACTGTCCATTTCGCTAAATGTTTCGGTTTTGCACCTTAAGTTAATGAATGAAGTTAATGAAAAACTGTGTATGATGAAAGTGAGTGACTCAATTGGTCATGAAGGAAGTGTGTCTGTTTACGCAAAATTTACCTTATAATTATTCAAAAAAGTGACCTAGATAACAGTTGCCAAGTAGCACTTGTATATATAAATTTTTGTTTTGTTTTAATGTATTAATCTTGCCATGTACAGAGGCCTTGGTAGACAAGACTTACATCACATATTAAGAAACGTCGCACGATGTTCTATAGGCGACTAGTTCATTCGACTTCTAATTTTCTCCAGGATATTTTCTGGTGTTACGTTGTTGAGCACTTTCTTTATGACTCTGAACTCGTCGGCATCTTGAACGGTAACTTTAGTTGCATAAATGATCTTTACGAACATTTTCGCAGTCTGTGCGTTTAACTTTATGTTTGTTCAGATTTGTGCACGTATGTTGTGACGTCTGATTTGTTTCTGCCTTTTGGCGTAATAAAGTACTCATAAATCCATCTTTTCCGTATTGTCGCTCTGTGGCGTCAACGGTGATGCAAGTTCCTAAACATAAGTGCCTTATTTCAATAACAGAAACACTAACCCATTATAAAGTGCACGTATCTCTTCTCCAGTAATCCATTATCTAATGACACCTAACGGTCCACGGATAAGCGAAATAATCAGAAACATCTTAATTTATTTTGCATGAGAAATTTTACTGAAACAGAACCAACGCCAGCTGCCATTTAGGTCTATAGGCCTAGTACTCGTTATATGGATTCATAGTCATTGCTTTCAATCGCATTTATTTAAACAAATCTTGGTGTAGAGCAGCGGTTTTCAAACTTTATTTCTATTGTACCCCCAAGTAAAAAAATTGAATTTTGGCGTACCCCCAACAAGGTCAGATCAAAAACAACATGCGAGCGTGAAGTCTCCTTGCAATTTTATTTATTTGAAATTTTTCGCGTAGCCTACCCCTTGATGACACCTTTTAATCATTGGTGCAAACCGGGTATTAGTCATGAGGGTGAAAATTGTAAAAGTAATATAAATTATTTTAACTTAAGAATGTAGTCATATAAAAAGAATTAAAAATAGAATCACTTAGAAAGTGTTAATGTGAGTTTTGACAAGCAGATTTACAATATCTGGTTTATTTTGTCAATTTCAAACGCAACTCTGGTTCGAGTTCAAACTTTGTTCTGTAGCCTATTTGTTTTTGATCGCAAGCATAGGCCTAGCTGAAAAATCTGTTTCATACAGATATGACGTGCTGAAAGGAATTAAAAATGTTAAAGCTCGGTCGGAAATTAATCCATATTCAGCTCCTCGTTTCAGCCAATAATTATAATCACACAACATTGTCTTTCTTGAATTCGTACTTCAATCCACCATAACATGATTGTTCAACAAACTGGTCTCTTTCCTGGACTGAAAAATCAGCCGGCAACACTATATCCGATGGCATAAACTCATAGAAATGTACAGAACAATAAGCGAACGGTGGACGTAGAATAGCTAATGAAAGAAAGATAGACATGAAGTCCATAAACTTATTGAAAATTTTATTTATTTGAAATTTTTCGCGTACCCCTTAGCGACACCTGGCGTACCCCCAGGGATACGCGTACCACAGTTTGAAAACCCATGGTGTAGAGCATGATATTGAGAGGCGCGATACAGGAAGGTAACTGGCCGGATCATCACGCGGAAGTTACGATTTCTTCAGTCGAGAGTGATGTTTGCTTCACTGTAAGAGCCGGAAACACCCCTGAGAGCAAGGAGGCATTGAACATCTCAGCAACTTATGGAACAAGTAGATCAATGCACTTCTTAAGCCGCCAGGTGGTAAGGGAAAGGGTCGAGCATCGAGTACTTATCCGCCGACTTCCCCACCAGCCTCCGAACATCTTCAGATGTAACCGACCTGAAGCACTGGTATCTGTCATCAGCTTGAATATCACGAAACACTGCTTGGTTGAAGAACTGCCTTATAATAAGGTTTACTGCTTCTTATTCATAATTATGAGATCCTCTATGCGTCTTTAGAGTTCCACGTTCTGTGAATCCTTTATTACAAACCTCACAAATGTACGGTTTTTCTCCTGTACAGGAGAAAAACCGTACATTTATGAGTTCCCATACGATTCTTTAGAGCACTGACTACGGGTAAATGATTTCTGACATAACTCGCATTTGTATGGTTTCTCTCCAGTAGGTCTAGCCTATGTGTTCTCAATTCTCAAGTGATTCTTCATACTACTGCCTTCAGCAAACGATTTCTGACATAACTGGCATTTTTATGGTGCTTCTCCAGTGTGGGTTCTCATGTGTGTTTTCAGATAACTGCCTTAGACAAACGATTTCTGACAGTTCTGTGCTACAGGCAAAGACAAAACTGCCGTCCCTTACAAAAATCCAAATAAGTCACTGTGAGAGGATAACTGCAAAATCGATCATTAATTGATTGAAGTGCGGTATCCAATATCTGGTTTTAAAATTCACTCTAAAATTCTTTCTGGATCAAGAACTGGATCGTCTGGAACTTCAGTCAAATTGTCTCTTCTTTCGTTGAGGTCTTAGGCCTATCTGTATATCCTGGGGGAAATTGCATTCAATACCAAGTTCTTCTGCCAACGATTTAGCTGTTGTAATTGCTTTAGCAAAACCTGCATCAATACCAAGTTCTTCTGCCAACGATTTAGCTGTTGTAATTGCTTTAGCAAAACCTTCATCTGTTCTGTAATTCTGGAGCATTGTTTTTGTCGCATTCAATTGTTCAATTGATTTTTTAAATCAAGATCTCTGGGCTATGTATTTATTTGGTATGCACAGCCAACGCAAAAGAAAAAAAACGCTAGTTAATAATTAAAACATTGTATTTAGCCTTATTACCACGAAACTGAATGTGGAAGTTAAACACAGGCACACGAATCCACGATACATTTTATTATATTACTCATTGAGCTTATTATAGGCCTATAAAAGAAGCAATAACTGTCATAATTTTTATAAGATTAGGGCCTATAAGACCCACTGCCGACTTGGAGTAAAGATTTTGCACAAATATTAGGCCTATATATACGTACCTTTACCTTACTCTATTTTCCGTCCCTAAAAGTAGGCCTAATACGAGCAAACCTACCTTCCCAGTCGAAGGTGGAATCCATCCTTTTCTTCGGTAAATCTGGCCGACTACAGAACGCCTGTTCGAGCGAAAAAATACCATTGCAAAGCTTCTGTAGGCCTATGCCTCCCCATCCTCGTGGGGTCTTACCCTGACGTCCGATCAAGAACGCCTGGATAAGCTCCTAAAAGAGCCAAACGCCTATAGGTTACATAGAACAATCCTTTCCAACAGTCTCTGAACTTGCTTTAATTATAGCCCATGCGAAACTCCTTTTCTGCATATTACACAACCCAAGCATGTACTTCACCAACTCCTACCTCCACTCTGACCCCTCTCCTCTCACCAATTAAGACCTAGAGCACACAACCATACTCTCCCACCCAAAGACAACTCTCAATTTATTCCCAGATCCTTATATAAAAATATTTACGGTTTATTTTAAAATTTTCTAATTAAATTTTATTATCCATTAGGCTATCACTCATGTTAGTATTTCATGTTAGTATTTTGTCAGATTGTTTTCTCAATAAAACGAATATATATATATATATATATATATATATATGATACACAAAATACTCTATACACGAAACCTACCCAGATCGACCGCGCATCGATCGCCTACTCAGCTCTGAGGAGCACATGGTAGGGTTGAGTCTGTACGGTCATTCTATAATATTGTTTTGTTGTTACAGTGTAACTGGCTAAGACCACGTACGTTAGGCTAATGCACAAGACATTGTAGTACAGGGTCTCCTATACATGTAGGCTAAGTGCAGGCGAAGCAGACGTGCTGCATTGTGCAACTTCGCCACTGACCATACTCTGTGGTAGTGCCAGTCCAAAGCCTGGATAAAGGAGAAGGGCGACGCTAATCATCTTTAATAGGAGTATTATGAGAGTGTTGATAAACTAACTAACCAGCCTAAGAAACCTTAGTTGAAATTAATGAAGGTGTGATCTAGGCATATAGATGCTAACGAGCCAAGACCTACGAAAGTGAAGCCACGACGCAGTAACACGTTCAAACTGGACGTTTTGCACTGTATTTTATTGAAACATTTATGAAGCACCTATAGTATGGTGAACCATTCAAAGGCAGAAAAAGGTTTTGATCTCGTATGATCAAACACCGATCAAACTCAAGCAAAATCTATGACAGAATAAAAAAAAGAATTGGACAAAGTAGAGTCTGACCAAACAAATTTATTGAATGTTTCTTGTACATGTTGAACTAATCGATTAAAATGATATATTTAAGTAAGTACATATTTATCAAGACACTTAGTACAGCGATGTTTAAGTACCTACCGAAAGCACTTTGGTGATTCAATCAAGTTTCAATCAATCAATCAATCAGTCAGTCAATCAATCAATCAATCAAATCACTGTCATTGGCAAACCAACATCCATCTCAGCTGTGGACATTTAGTCAAAAGGGGCCCTGTTTATAGTTTGCACATGGGCCCCCCACGAGGTTAATCCATCCATACCTTCAACACTCAACAGCTACTTAGAAGGCACTAACAAATATGTTCAGCTTTATACTTATAGAACTAACAAAAAAACACAAGAAATAACTGATAAAAATGAATTCAACTGTTAGAAAATCTTAGCATGATTTGTCTCAAGAACATCATAATTCAAACATAGTAATAGCAAACAGTTTACAAGATGTAACACTTATGAAGCAACAACGTTAATATTCGTCAATAAAGATCTGGTTATAATATTACTTTCCAGCATGTAAGTTCATAAAAAATAATTTTGGCACGGTTTATAATCACATTGTAAATGAAGCATTGTCAACATTTTGGTTACATGTCATGGTTAAATGTCATGGTTACAATGTCATGGATAATCTCCACCTCCTTCCAAGACAGCCTCCCTCAACTTGATCAATTCACCTGTGCTGTGGACACCAGCTCAGCAATTGCTACAATGATTTTTGAAGAAAAAAACCAAATATTAGTTGTAATTTGAATAATATATTTTACAACACATTGATATAGCTAGAAACTGTTGATGTTATGTATTTTACAATGATGTTTAGAATTTTTTTATTTAATTCAGAATTGACCAAAACAATCTTCAGCTTAATGTTAAATAAAACACTAAATGCTATGAAGAACTGCTCCTAACACTGTCAGTTTCTAATCTGTGAATTATGCAGCTGAGTGAATGAAGGACAAAATGTTTGGCTTACTAATAATAATAATAATAATAATAATAATAATAATAATAATAATAAGACAATTTCTATAGCGCCGTAGCACAGCCGAGGCCGAAGGAAAGGGCGCTACTAAGAAGGATAGAATGCAGAATAGAGGCTGTGGACAGAGAACTAAGAAAGTATGCATCCTTATACCTTGCACATGTAAGAAAATTCCCATATAGCTGTCTTACTGGTATTATAATTATAGGAGCACATCAATGAAGGCTGAAAATGTATGCTGAGCCGAGATATGGCAAACAGTAGCAGGGACCAATTATTCCAACGGGTTCATCACCCATGCATGAGAAAGTATTAAGTGAAATGCAAAATGCAAAGCACCTTCAGATCCCCATAAGCAGCACGGCCCATCTTCATCAACTAGCCTATTAAACTGAAAACTGAAACATGTAGCTATCTGATGTGTGCTAACGGGTGTACCAATATTAAAGCAAAACATCCGAGCGGCAGGATTTAAATTTTATCTACAGGCCGCCAATGCAGTGGCCTTTATGCAAATTCTGCTCAAATAAAATTTCATTTTCTTAACACTATGGTTTAGTCTCTTTTCTTGTCAGTCAGTCAGTCAGTCAGTCAGTCAGTCAGTCAGTCAGTCAGTCAGTCAGTCAGTCAGTCAGTCAATCAGTCAGTCAGTCAAGCAGGCAATCAGCCAGCTAATCAGGCAGTCAGCCAGCTAATCGGGCAGTCAGTCAATCAGGCAGTCAGCCAGCCAGCCAACCAGGCAGTCAGCCAGCTAATCAGGCAGTCAGTCAGTCAGTCAGTCAGTCAGTCAGTCAATCAGGCAGTCAGCCAGCCAGCCAGCCAGCCAACCAGGCAGTCAGTCAATCAGGCAATCAGCCAGCCAGCCAGCCAGCCAACCAGGCAGTCAGCCAGCTAATCAGGCAGTCAGTCAGTCAGGCAGTCAGCTAGCATGTTTATATGTATGTATGTTTGTGTGTATGAAGACATTTAATACAGTGCCTTATTACGTACCTCTTCAAAACATTCTCCATGTATAACTGTCTAACTTATATCGTGCACGTAAACACACCCATTGATCCCACCTCTCAGTATACCAGGTAATACTTCACATTATATCAATCTACATAAAAATTGAAATAAAAATGAAAGAAACTTACAACAAACGTTGTCACCATACATGACGTTGAGATAGCCACCATTACCAAAGTCAGAGCCCCAAGAATTCTTCACAATGTAATATGGAATTGGTCCTAGAAAGAATAAATAATTATATCCTATTATACTAGAGAGACTACTGTTCTCCTTGGTATTCTGCTTCAAAATGGTCCACAAACTACAATAACGAAAAAAGAGTTATTCCGTACCAGGGCTCGCTTAATAAATTGTCCATCCTGTAATTGTTTCAATTGTAATTGTTCCAATTATTGTAATTTTTCCAATTGTACTTGTTCCAATTGTATTTGCTCCAAATGTAATAGTTCCAATTGTAATTATTCCAATTGCAATTGTTCCACTTGCTATTGTTGTAATTGCAATTGTTCTAATTGCAATTGTTCTAATTGCAATTGTTCCAATTGTAATTCTTCCAATTGTAATTCTTCCAATTGTAATACTTCTAATAATAATTGTTCTAATTCTAACTGAACATTTATATATCACTACTTCAAAATCAAACTACTCATGGTGCTCTGCAGTGTTATTTACTACATACAAGTACAATGGATCGTTGAGTGCCTGCAAATTGTCATATCTACAAAGAAATTGAAATAGAAACTACCATCTCTTCATCATGCAATAGTTCCAGCTCCAGAATCACTGATTTCTGTGATAAAAAACGACTTACAGGTATTGTTTTGCTAAAAGCCTCAGGCAATATGCAAAGTGTCATGTCTTCATACAACCAATTTGCTGTAAATCCAGGCCTACGTCACAAACATAGCCTTCGCCAAGTTCTCTGCCTCTTGGCGGGCTCAAACTTGTAATGGCACCACTCCTCTCAATTCTGGGCTTCCTCCTTCACTCCACTGTATCCACCCACCATCATACACTCCAACAGCATCCATCTAAGTCTTCCTTTCATTCTCTTGCACTCCATTCTTTCATCCACGATAGATACAAACATAGTAGTGTATAGATCATACAAGAGTCTTGCATTGAACCAAATTTATCAAGTACTAATACACGTGAATAACTATAATATTGATATAATAATATTATTGTAGTAACTGACCCGTCAGATCATAGCCCACAATCTGGACGGCATGGTTCATCGGAACCTCTCCGCAGTGAAACCGGATGATACCACCCTGGTAGTTATTCCAGTTGCTCGCATCTACACCAACTGTCAACGGACCAACGGAGTAGAGTCGCTCGAGCATTAGCGACTCAGAACTTGTAAAACTATGCAAGACAAATATCAATAATTATATCATCTAAAAACACGAACTCAACAACTTTCATAATTGTTAACATGTCAGCCTCTCATTGCTACAGTACATTCCCAGTTCAAATCCAATATTCGACCATAAGAATTATTTAACCCCTTAACGACGAGCGTGTGCTAAAATGCATGGGAAATCATATGCAGCTCGTCGTTAAAGGGTTAAACTGACAATCTTATGCTAATTTCACAAATGTCATCATGTATTTATTAACAATTTAATGACAAGAGTGCGCCAATCATCGTCGATATGACGGCGTCGTTAAATAAACGTATTACACACACAAGAGTGTACTAAAAGTGACTGGGAAACCAATGCAGCTCATTGTTAAAGTGTTAAACACCACTGAACCTAGCTTCAACTGATGGCGCTGAGGAATTGAAAATGAAGAACTTTCTCAAGGTCCCTACACAGTAAGGGAGGCTTAAACCTGTACTCTCTGCATTACAAGGTGAGCTCTCTAACCAATGCTTTTCAATGAACGGTAAAGTACCCATCAGCAACTGTACCCCATATATTAGATTTGTCTGCCTTTCCATTATGTAACTCGCTGCGGTTGTCAGTCTGTTTTATTAAACGAAGCTATATATACTCTATATATATATATATATATATATATATATATATATATATAATGCTTGCACGCAAATCTTTTATAATTAGGATGTTATACTCTTGACTTGGAAACTATGATTGTACACCAAAGTGTGGTTAGCATTTGGTTTAATAAAGGATATACTTACTTACTTACTTACTTACCATGTCCCAATCCAATAAACTTGCAGGGTTTGGCGACTGTTCCTTCTCTGTCGCTGGACCCACTGCATGGAACAGTCTTCCAGACCATGTGAAGACATTTAAATCACAGCCCAAGACCTATCTATCTTTTTAGACTCTCAAATGACTGTCATTGACTTTTTGAACTCATGTATAGCGCCCATTCCTTTGGCCTCAACTGTGCTATGGCACTATACAAATCGTCTTATAATTAATATTATTATTACTACTACTACTATTATTATTATTATTATTATTATTATAATAATAATTATTATTATCGTTATTATAATTATCAGAAGCCTTTTAAGCGTCATTCAAAGAACAGAGTAAAGAGTCAGAAGCAAACTAATAATAATAGTAACTGAGAAAGATGCATGGATCCAATCTATCAATGTCTACAACAGATCGTAAGTCGTTGTACCTGTTGCACGTGTAGTCTGCAACTGTTGGTCCTTTGGTTGCATTGGCAGTAGGATGCGTTTTGCAATTCTGCACCTTATTTGCATATGGATAAGTTGACTCGGGAACAAAAACTGTCTTTGTCTGTGAAACACAACAAAGAAACAGGTGTTATAAAGCAGTTGTCACTGCTGTTTATTTATTCTCTGTTGTTCGTTATTGTTATGCTGCATTTGTTGCCATTGGAATTTCATTGTTCTATGACTTTATTCTCATTTTGACTGTTGTACAGGTTTCCTACCCCTATAAAGATAATTTCTTGGACAGCATACAATGAAGTAACTTACTGACTAGCCACTCCACTCACTGGCATTTCTGGGTCACTTTGCGTGTGTTAGAAATGTTCATAAATAATAATAAAAATAAAAATAATAATAATAAAGACTAGCATATATAATAATAATAATGATAATAATAATGCTGCAACGCCTATCGGTCGCCCTACAGATTGGAAACTCTCTGTCTGTTTTAGCCACTGCGGACTGCAACAACAGTAGCCCAGGACTGAATGACGCTTTATAAAATTATTGAAACAGCCATTTTTAATCAGTCTGTAAGAAGTTGTTGGTTTTATGAAGAAATAAATTTGTCTTATAATGATAATAATAATAATTAAAATAGTAATAATAATGCTCGATCAATTCATGATGGATATAATGCTTGCTCAGCGGGACACATTGCTACCGGCAAGACAGAGTGCCGGGACCGGCTCTTAATTGAGATGGATAGGGCCGACATCAATCACTTTGGGCTGGTGGACCGGGCCAGACCAGCTGCGGACTGGTCGATGGCGCTTCCTGTTGCAGGTGAGGTTTGGCAACGAGGCAGTCAGGGTGGCGGTTGGCCTCTGCCTTGGCTTGTCCTTGCGGATCCCCACGCAAACTTATAGTATCAGGGGCTGAAGGATTTATAGAGTATCTTTGGGCATGCTGTGCGGAAGCCGGATGGTATCAGGTTTTCTAATGATGACACATCCCTAACCCTGACCCTAACCGACGCTCTCGACGCCTAACCTTACCCTAACTGACACTCAAGACGCCAGTAAACTTTCGCACTATATCCTCCAGCCACCGATACTATAAGCTTGCACATCCACCATAGGTACCAATATGGCGAATTAGTCTGCTCGGAGGGTCATCACGGCTTTGTGTGTATGAGGGCTTTTGGGGGGGCTCTCTGCATCACCATGCCATTAATGACATCATTTGGTGTGCCCTGCTCAAGGCGTACGTCCCCAGTACCAAGGAACCAGCGGGCCTGTTTCGACTGGATGGTTAAAGACCTGACGGAGCCAGCCTTATACCTTGGATGGGAAGGAAGTACCTGGCATGGGACGCAACGGTCGTCCACACCTGTGAGGCCTCTTACATCGGAGCCGGTTCGGTTGGGCCCGCTTCAGTGCAGGCGGCCAACCGTAAGATACAGAAGTACCAGCAGCTTCCTACATCTCATCTGTTTCAGCCCATAGCCATCGAGACTTTGGGCCCATTCAGTCCTTTGGCTGTGGAATTCATAAGTTAACTAGGCCGTCGTATGTCATTCGTTGGTGGAGACAGACGCGACACATCATTTCTTTTTTTGCATCTGTCTATTTACGTTAAATGCTATAACTTGGTGGACCCGAAGATGAGGTCTAACGCCCCAGACCAATTACCTGCTCATAAGAGCAATTTTGTCTAAACCCAAAGGGTAAAATAATAATAATAATAATAATTATTATTATTATTTTATCAACAACAACAACAAAACGACGACAACCATGCAAGAATTACCTTTATAGCCCAATCGAAGGCTGAGCATGTGCTGCCACCGTTACAGCCGAGGAGTGAAGGTGAGTAGTTGTAGGAACAGTCAATCATTTGCTGAACGCTCAGTGGCACCAGCTGCTTTGTGTTCATGGCCTGCATGCTTTCGATTGTCTCCACGCAAGCAAAAGCCCTAAACCAGAAACCAGGTAACTAGATTTAGGTTTGTGAAGTTCATTCGTTTGTCCAGGAGTGATCTGAGAGTGTAATGAGACAAAATGAGTGAATAAGAAATCAAAGAATGAATGGATGAATGATCTTATCAGTTAATAACTCTCAGTGAATCAATCAATCAATCAATCAATCAATAACTCCATCATATTCATTCACTTATTCAATTACTGCAGTACAAATTAAAAGGTTTGTTTTTATTTATTATACTTTTATTAAGTGCCACTATCTAATGAACCAGCATCAATCGATAAGCAAAGATAGAGTGAAAAACACGTTTACAAAGCAGCTTAACCCCTTACCAATTATATCGAAGTCTTACAGGCAGTCCAAGATAATCAATTATGGAGTGCAAAATGCGTCTATAAAACTAAACAATCAATCTATAACTTAAGCTCAATAAATTATAAGAAACGAAAGGCCAATGGAACAAACAAGTTGTAAACTCCGAATTTCTTCCGGTCGAAAAATAGTCTAGTAAACTTTATTCTGAACAGTTGATCATCATAAAACATGAAAAGACAAAGCAAGAAAATTCAAGACTTTCTTGTATAATGAATGGAGCATCATTGGTAGGTGAGTGTAACTAAGTCTATTTATAAGGAGTTTTGCTCTTCAGAAATCCAATACGTACCAACAACTGCCGCATGACATCTGGTTTCGTGGTTCAGTTATGATGCCTTCTGTTCTCCTGTCAATCACAAACACATGGTCATTGCTTGCAGACGCTTCTAATTTTTTTAAATTTCTGCCCTAAGCAGTTTGTGCCAATTTATCAGTTGCAGTCTTTAACTGTGTGAAAGTTATTTCATATAATTGCAAACTAGGTTCCATTTATCCATTGTATCAGGTTTAATTTTGTAATTGTAACTTTATTTGTAAATTGTAACTGTAATTTTGTAATTGTAATTTTATTTGTGAATTGTAATTGTTCACGTAATTGTATAGCGCCACTTCGAGAAACCAAGATCGAACAAAATGGTCTTCAAGCACGACAATATCAAACAATCAATCATTCGGAATATTGAATGAAATCCATCCATCGATCAATGCACAAGGAAGGGCATGCAAGCATCAGCTCAACCATCCACCCAATTAATAATCCATTCACTAATTCATTCCTAATCAATCTTATGTCTTATATTCTTATTACTATTTTAAGCCTTTGTTCCCATTGTTGTATCGTACTACTAAATAATATATCTTAATGATGACCAGTCTGCTGCTAGAGATGTTGCAGATTCAGATGATGAAGATGATGAAGATGATGATAATAATATGATGATAATAATAATAATAATAATAATAATAATAATAATAATAATAATAATAATAATAATAATAATAATAATAATAATAATAATAATAATAATAATAATAATAATAATAATAATAATAATAATGATCCTCATTTATTGATTCAAACTGACATGAACTCAGTATGATTACAATTCATAGTATGAACACATGATCACAAGTTATTACAGAGGTTGAATTTAACTGTATGGCAGCCATGCAAGGCGCCCATCTGACCTACTGCTCATTTTGCCAACACCATCTGGTGAATGACAGGCTGAATCAACCTTTGATGATGATGATCATGATGATGTCCATTACAATGACAGAAATTAAAGTTATAACTTTCCTACCAATCAAATTTCTGTGGGATTTCTTGTGCTTCTGACTGGAGCCGAAGAACTGAATTGGACGCAACTGACGGAACTGGGGAGGTGTCGTCTGTGAACTTCAACGTCGACAAATACTTCTCTGAAAACAGAACCATTCCTACAGTGCAGGTAAGTCATAGTATGAACGGAAGATCACATTTTTTCACACATTGTCATACTTTTTCTCACCCTATATTTCTGTAGTTAAGTCGTTCACATATACGCAAACAATGTCCCATACATCCACCCACCACAACCAACTACTGTCATCTTGCTGCACTAATCACACAATACGTAGGCCTCTGTCTAGCGGGACTTTCCTTTTAGGAGTGCCTATTGAGCCCTAAAACTGTTGTCATAATTAACTATTCATGTAAGAAATTCTTATTTACTGTTAAAAATTAACATACGCATGGTATTTATACATTCTGGAGAACAATAAAATGTCATATGTATTAGGTAGCCCTTTAGCGATGTACTTAACATGCAACATAGTAAGTTCCTACATAATAAATCATATTCAAAACACTGAAGGACAGTGGAGGTTGACATAACTTAACCTTTACCACTCCAGTGGTCGCTGTGACCGGACAAATATAAAACCGGCTTTACTCCTATGTCCGGCCTAGGCGGACATTAGTTTGTGAAGGCAGTATGTATGTATGCACGTACATGTTTCTATGTACTTACATATATATACATATGTACATACATACATATATATACATATATACATACATACATATATACACATATATACATACATACACATATATGCATACATACATATATACATATATATATTATATACATATATATACAAATATATACATATACATACATATATATACATATATATATACATATATATATACATATATATATATACACACATGCATACATACATACATACATACAAACATATATACATACATATATACATACATACATATATACATACATACATACAGACATATATACATACATACATACATATATACATACATACATATATACATACATACATATATACATATATATATACATATATATACACACATATATACATATATATATACATACATATACATATATACATACATATATACATATATATACATATATATATAAAATCATATATATATATACATATATATAAATATATATACATATATATACATACATGTATACATACATACATATATACATACATATATACATACATACATAGATATGTACATACATACATATATACATACATATATATACATACATAATATATACATACATAC
This sequence comes from Aporrectodea caliginosa, assembly GCA_020284085.1. NCBI lineage: Eukaryota > Metazoa > Annelida > Clitellata > Crassiclitellata > Lumbricidae > Aporrectodea > Aporrectodea caliginosa. The sequence goes on from JACEVL010000673.1 coordinate 87,569, forward strand.
ATACATACATACATACATACATATATACATACATACATACATACATACATACATACATATATACATACATACATACATACATACATACATACATTGGACCTTGATATGTTAGACAGTGAGTATGTTGTTACGTCGTATTTACTGCAATTTTATTCGGAGCTGGAGGGGCTGGCGCGGAAAAATATTAGGAGTGGTGAAGGTTAACAGGCATTGTAGTAAGTTTCTGCTTAATTAATTATACAGACTGGAGGCCGCCACAGTGACCAACTATTAAAACAACAAATTTGAACAATAAATGCTTCTAGGATTCAGTATTCAGTGTGCTGAGTGAAAATGTGAGTTTGTTGTTGAACAATACAAAAGATAAAAATGTTTCCTAATATTGATTTTTCTCAGTGTTTATGCTTCAGTGGAAGATATTCCAAAACTGACAGCTCAGCCTCTAAATAGTTATTGGAAGCAGTGCAAGTGAATCAGATATGGCATAGAATCTGACTTCTGCCCATCCAAAACTTGAGAAACCAGTATACAAGGCAACTATTCAGATGTATTTTTAAAGGAAGAAATTATTTAAATAAAAATAAAATCACATTGGGAATTTGTATGTACTCTCAGATTGTATTGTATTGTATTTTCGTTTATTCAAAACTGGCTGTCATAACGCAGCCAACGACAAAAGTGCGTAACTTATTGTTATTATAAAGGAGCTAAGACTAATTATAGATATGGGTAATGTTCATATCTATACTGGATAAAAGTATTGGATTGTTGTACACTATATGGAATGTAAGACCACACAGGGCAGCTAATAAGTGTTTTTATGCAGCATGCGCGGTAGAAAGTTCTTGCTGTCCTTTGCTGGAATGACGAAGGGGTGGGGCCTAGGTCGGAGGTCATATTGACTGGTCGGTCGCTCCTGGCACATTCGACGTAAGACATGCCCGGGGTCATTTATGATGGCATCGAACAACACGTCATCGGCTCGGCATTTTTAATAGGCACAAAGAAATGGTGCTTCAATCATTTAAAATAACCAGTGCCCAGTCTGTTGCAGGTAATCTAAGGAAATATAATATCTCATTTGAAACAAAGCTTTACATCAATGTCAGAAGTTAAATGTAAAAATTAATTCAAGAGTCAGCCTATAGACAAATGAAAAATACATACATATGCAAATATGTGCATAAGCTATACATTACATTGCAATACATTTGTAACTTGACCTCCGTACAAAGTTCAGAAGTGCACATTGAAGCCGGGCAACCATTAAGAGCCATAGGTAGCCTGGAAGAGGTAAGTTTTCAGTTTAGAGCGAATCTAACCAGGAGAGTTGCGAACATGAGGAGGCACAGAGGTCCAGATGGAGAGACCGGCAACTGTGATTGAACGCTGGCCAAAGACAAGACATGTACCAGAATTAACATACTTTCCAACAGAGGCTAATCGTAGAAAATAGTAGCATTTAACTAATACATGCCTATGCTAAATGTGGAATGCTTTAACACATGGAGCTGTAGAATTCTCATCCACTTACCCTGAAATTCATCCTGACCCATGTCTGAAAATTTAGTAACCCCATAGATGGCACTGTCTAGATGATCTCGATATGAATTCAGCTTTGCATATAACAACAGGTTTGACTGCAAAAGATAATTTAAAGACATAACATTTAAATTCAATTTCCAACTTAATACCATTAAATAAGAGAGCTATACAAGATAAGTAAGTAAGTAAGTAAGTATATTCTTTAATAAAACCAATTGCATATCCGCACTCTGGTGTACATACATCTTAACAACAATCAACAGTTAATGTCAATACGAGTACAACATTCTAACAATAAACGTCTTTCGCTGTAAATTATCTGCAAGAGGTACACAATGGTCGTGCGATCGCGGTCGCAGGGTATATTGTTGGGGCTTTTTGGTGGAAGTAAACTATGCAGTACGTGGCCCTGGTTCATCAGGACCGCAGAGAAAGTCAGGCTATAATAACAGGATTGCAAAAATTAGTGTAATTTACAATTATGTATAAACTTTACTATGAATTATGCTGTCCATAAGAACCTGTCAGATTGTAAATGTAGTTCTAATGTAAATGAACACGTTTTTATATAGCGACCGTATATGGCCTCGACCCTGTTCATTATTCAATGAATTGATCAGGTGAGATCCTTCACCACCAATTGCCCATTTGAATGGGTGCCTCACCATTTAAGGTTCTATGTACGGATCATGCTAGCCTGAGATTTAAATCTTTGAAATAAGCCACCATGGATATGCGAACTGCCATTTGCATGGACACAGGTGCATAAGATTGGTAGCTTTGTCTTCTTTTGTGAGATTCAGTACCTTAAAAACAAGTGTATTGTAACCAAAGGAACTGATTATAACTGTCTAAAATTCCATAACAAGCTCTGCACCTGTCTAATTGTCTATACATCAGTGCACCCATGACAGAGCAATACCTGTTTCTCTGGAGCTATATAAATATGTCCATTCCACATAAAATTAGTGTCTATCCATATATCCATGCAATGTGCATAATGTGACAACTTTAATGAGGTCAGCGAGTTTTCCACGGCTTCAAATGAACGAATATCAATTGATGCCACATCCGCTCGTGAATAAGCTGGTGCCCTCCGCTTAGCTTCAGAGCAGCACTTTAGAAATTTTAAATAGCGCTAAATAATTTAGTAAAACCAGGTTATCCCGTAGTTTACGTTGCCATATTATTTTAATGTCTTCACTGCCACACTTGACATTGAGAAGTAAGCAGTCTACCAATGTCCATGATAACTGTCATCAATCCAGCTTCCATTTCAGCCAAAAATTACTATTATCAATACAACTTCTATTTAAGTAAAAAATTATATTTCATCAATCCAACTTCTATCTAAGCAAATATTTATTTCCATAAATCAAACTGCTATTTATGGAAACAAATTTATTTTCATCAATCCAGCTTCTACTTGAAGCTGACACCCGTCTTTTTTCTGCGGTCCTGATGAACCAGGGCCACGTACTGCATAGTTTACTTCCACCAAAAAAGCCCCAACAATATACCCAGCGACCGCGATCGCACGACCATAATTGTGTACCTCTTGCAGATAATTTACAGCGAAAGCCGTTTATTGTTAGAATGTTGTACTCCTATTGACATTAACTGTTGATTGTTGTTACGATGTATGTACACCAGAGTGTGGATATGCAATTGGTTTTATTAAAGAATATACTTACTTACTTACTTACTTACTTAAGGAAACAATTATTTCCATCAATCCAGCTTTTATTTAAGCAAAGAATTAGTTCAATCAGTCCAACTTCCTTTTAGGCAAGCAAATATTTTCATCAATCCAGCTTTCATTTTAAAGTGACAATATAAAATATTTTGGCAACGTAAACAATTGTTTAACCAAATAAGATTAGAATGGTGTAATACAGCATGCTAGTTTAACGACTAAGGAACTTTGAACTGGGCAACTCTGCGTCACCAATGTTCTGAGGTGTTGTCGTGTGTGCACTGTTGAACTTTGGAAAGAGAGCAACAACAACAAATGAAGTTGAATGAACCCTACGCCTATTTTATTTCAGATATTGCGAGTATTTTATGAGTAAAAACACCCAATAACTGGCGTCCTATGTATAACAAATCAGCCAAAATATCTACCCAAAGAATATTATTATTCTTTATTATTATTCTCTTCTTTATTGTACTACTAATCATATATCAATAACAGGCATAATCTCAAAGTCGAGTACAAAGGAGACCTACAAAAGCTAAATCTTATATAAAGTTAGGCCCCTATTTCTATATTACAGTCATTGCGTTACTGAGTTATCATGAAAAATAGATATAATTCCTATATGTAATAAAAACTCTTAGAGCAAAACTTTCCTAAGCAATAATATTTAGCGATTCCAATGGAAGTACTGAAGTTGATACCTTGAACACACGCAGTCGCTTAAAATACTCTTCACTTCCGATGTCGTAAAATTTCTTATATTTTGCGATGAAATCATGAAACTCCAATTCGACATCGTCATTATGCCTGTAAAGACTTTGGTTGACAGCAATATAGGAAGAATTTATTTTGACTAAAACGAGAGAAACGAGAAAAATCACAACCGAACACGAAGCCATGTTTACATCTAATGTCACGTGAATTACATAGAGCTTGAACCCGTCTGCCAATCATCTATATCTATATTTAGACGATGTCAATCAAACAGAGGCTATAAATAGACTCAAGACATCCGGTTGCTGCAGCTGGCTTTGGAATTTTTCGGAGGAGTCAAGAAAACTAAGGTTCGGTAGGAGTAATCAAGTAAAGTAAGTAAGTAATAAACCTTTGTTTGCATTAACAAGCGCACGCGTATTACATTTTAAATTGATTCACTATATAGGAGGGGTTTAGGTGAATAGTTTTGTCATTGAATTTCAAACTGAAACGCTAAAGTGAAGGTGATGATATTTTATCATATATAGCCTACCTGTCTGCTATTATGAACGTTAAGAAATAATTTAGTAAACGTTAGAAACGCGAAGACGACTAGGCCTAGTCTACTAGGTAGCCTAGGATATATTTCAAAACGAGGATCAAGGAGCAGTCAAGAGGTCAGTGAACCCTATTATAGGCCTAGGTTAAATCACAAATTAAGAATAGTAGGCTATGCACGCTACGTAATATAAGTATATAACACATTATATTTTTATCAGTATACGGTCCTGTAACGAAATATTGTTCATAATAGGCAGTAGGCTAATCACTATTATATGGCGCCTACTAAGTTATAACAAGAAACCTTTGCACTCGGAAATTCACACGCAAATGTGAACTTGGAGATCGATAGGTAACCAGATGAAATTCAGTCAGATATCGACGTGTTCGCGAGCTATGGTGACTGTGAGTAGGTCTATAGGCCTACTGTTGATTCTTGAGGTGTTTCTAGAAAGAAGAAGGTTCGAGATTCGGAGGAACTTTTGTAGGCGGTTCCATTCTTTCGGGGGCAGCGGCTTGATATGCACGAGAGCCCACCACAGCTCTGCATTTATTGCAACCCAAAAACATTTGAATTCAATTAACCATGCTTTGCTAATTAAGAGGATATATGTACCAAGTAGGCTACTAACTAAGGCTCATAAGACATCACCCAATATAGAAACAGTCCCTATTACAAATAGATTGTCGTAAAGGAAAATGACACTGATTCCGGGTCATGCCGAAAGAGTGACGTTGTCTTGAGGTGGAAGAGACCCAAAAGACGCCATAGAAAGTGTCTACTTCCGTAGATGCACACAAGAGGATTCTATGAGCTGCAGAAGATTGCTATTCTCACACACAGAAGAGATTATATTTTCACATCAAAGGTTTAAGCATGAAAATAAAATGGCCTTGATTAACCTCCTTAGCGTTTCATTTTCTCCCAGAAAAACGAGCCAAAAACGTTGCATTGTTTTACGTATGCATGTATATGCATGAATATACATGTGTAGGTATATATGTGTATATGTAAACAGGCATAGCCATATATGCATACATTTACATATATACACATGTATATATGTACAAATACATGTATAAATTTACATATATATATATGTATATATACAGATATATCTATGTATGTATGTATGTATATATATGTATATATATGTACATATACATCTATGTGTGTAAATATATACATGTGTAGGTATAATTATATATAATTATGTATATATGTATATATATATATATATGTATTTATATATGCATATGTATGTATGTATGTATGTATGTATGTATATATATATGTATATATATATGTACATATACATCAATGTGTGTAAATATATACATGTGTAGGTATAATTATATATAATTATATATATATATATGTATTTATATATGTATATGTATGTATATATGTATGTATGTATGTATGTATGTATGTATGTATGTATGTATATATGTGTATATATATATGTACATATACATCTATGTGTGTAAATATATACATGTGTAGGTATAATTATATATAATTATATATATATATATGTATTTATATATGTATATGTATGTATATATGTATGTATGTATGTATGTATGTATGTATGTATGTATATATATGTATATATATATGTACATATACATCTATGTGTGTAAATATATACATGTGTAGCTATAATTATATATAATTATATATATATATATATGTATTTATATATGTATATGTATGTATATATGTATGTATGTATGTATGTATGTATGTATGTATATATATGTATATATATATGTACATATACATCTATGTGTGTAAATATATACATGTGTAGGTATAATTATATATAATTATATATATATATATGTATTTATATATGTATATGTATGTATATATGTATGTATGTATGTATGTATGTATGTATGTATGTATGTATGTATGTATGTATGTATGTATGTATATATATGTACATATACATCTATGTGTGTAAATATATACATGTGTAGGTATAATTATATATAATTATGTATATATGTATATATATATATGTATTTATATATGCATATGTATGTATATATGTATGTATGTATGTATATATATATGTATATATATATGTACATATACATCTATGTGTGTAAATATATACATGTGTAGGTATAATTATATATAATATATATATATATATGTATTTATATATGTATATGTATATATGTATGTATGTATGTATGTATGTATGTATGTATGTATGTATGTATATATATGTATATATGTGTACATATACATCTATGTGTGTAAATATATACATGTGTAGGTATAATTATATATAATTATATATATATATGTATTTATATATGTATATGTATGTATATATGTATGTATGTATGTATGTATGTATGTATGTATGTATGTATGTATATATATATGTATATATATGTACATATACATCTATGTGTGTAAATATATACATGGGTAGGTATAATTATATATAATTATATATATATATATATGTATTTATATATGTATATGTATGTATATATGTATGTATGTATGTATGTATGTATGTATGTATGTATGTATGTATGTATGTATATATATGTACATATACATCTATCTGTGTAAATATGTACATGTGTAGGTATAATTAAATATAATTATGTAGGTATATATGTATATGTATGTATATATGTATGTATGTATGTATGTATGTATGTATGTATATATATATGTATATATATATGTACATATACATCTATGTGTGTAAATTTATACATGTGTAGGTATAATTATGTATAATTATATATATATATGTATTTATATATGTATATGTATGTATATATGTATGTATGTATGTATGTATGTATGTATGTATGTATGTATGTATGTATGTATGTATGTATATATATGTACATATACATCTATGTGTGTAAATATATACATGTGTAGGTATAATTATATATAATTATGTAGGTATATATGTATTTATATATGTATGTATATGTATGTATGTATGTATGTATGTATGTATGTATGTATGTATGTATATATATGTACATATACATCTATGTGTGTAAATATATACATGTGTAGGTATAATTATATATAATTATGTAGGTATATATGTATTTATATATGTATATGTATGTATGTATGTATGTATGTATGTATGTATGTATGAGCCCGAACGTGACTCGGGGTTAACCGCTTTTGCATAGAATTCCCGGCCCGAGTAACGTTCGGGGTTAACGTCAAGGAGGTGATTAAAACACCTGCATGACACACGATAACAGACCATCTAAGAGGCACTCTACAAATCGTCGCATGAGAAGTAGACTGTTCTATGTGCACTTTTGGTGAAACGGAGAAAATCGAAAAAGAAAGTTTAGTGAGTTAGAATTTAGTACTGAAAACTCTTTGGTGGGACAAAATAGAAAAAGACTGTTTAGAAAACATTTATGTGGACATCGGCAATTTTAAACAATCACTACGATTGAAGCCTCTTGCATAAGAAAACATAATTTAAAGGCTACTTTCGGAATTTGTTCAAATAGAACAAAATATTACTGAAATAGCTCTATACAATTAAATGTTATGATGTTCGTCATTACATGGAACATTATAATTATTAGCGAAGTGAATTATGACTGTCGCTGTAATTAGTTATAAAAGTACATTATATAATAATTCTAGAGAAAAAGCTATTTTTGTAATATCATTTTTAACTGTGATACTTGCTATCATTGTATAGGCCATATATGTGCATTATTTTCGAATTAGTCTCTCCATTTTGTCTCTTTATGTAATATTTTTTTGTTATCCTTCTGTAACGGAACACGCTTACTATTATAATGTTCTATATGCATGTGCGAATCACAGTTTGCCGTTCAGACCACGTGACCGTAATAGAACAAGATAATCCTGGACCATGTGTATAATAATCAAGAAACAGCGTGTTCTGTAATATCCACGTGATTAAATCTCTGGAATATAATTGGTTGTGGTTCACATAGAATATTATAATGGCCATCAGTTGGTAAGAATATGCAAATAGAATAAAATAATTCTGTTCTTTTCCAAGCAAAGGCGCCATTTCAACAAGCGCCATTTTGCACGAAGATAGAACAAATTACCCTGAATCGGACAGTGTGTCTAACTCCAATGTAAACAAAACTGCAGATAGAACACTATAATTCTCAGGCGGCGAAATGTCCAGATACAATACAACAATGGTAACACACGATAACATTATAACTACCCCAGTCTTTATATTTGAAACATATGCGTTATTTTTGTAACCTAATGGTTCACTTCTGTACGATTCTGCTGCAACACTTTCTGTACTAATACTGGACTCATGGAATCTATAAACGATTTGATTGATTGATTGATTGATTGATAACACGATAAAAACACAGAATTAGTCTCACGAGACACAACGATGGTGTCGTGTGGATGCCATGTAATGTAGCCTATCTGGCAATTTATGAGGCGCCTTTTAATTTAAGAGTCAAGAAAAGGCGCCTCACATGGCAAACTAAGAAGGTCTTGAAAATGTATCTTGAACTGTCTGTGACGAAAAGGTTCCTATATTCAATGGTAGACTGTCCAGGGCTGTTCTTCCTCTCTTTCGAAAACACCCTGAAGACTCTTATTTGTTAGAGACAGCACTGATCTGGGTCGGGAGCGCCTCTGAATCTCTGAGTGGCGCTATGCAAATGTTCGATTACAATTACAATTACAGGAGGATGGTCCAATACACGATGTGTCCGCATCAAGACTTGGCTTTCCAACTCATCCACGGGTTGACTCCATCCATCGTCGAAAGGCATGCACCATTCCACCACAGTTCGTAGTCGTTGTACCAGTGAGTGTAGCCATCATCATCGCGGAAGTGGAGCAGTGCGCACAGGCGACACCAGAGGGCCGTGTCGTAGATCTCTTCGTACCGGAAGTGATCTTTGTACCGGAAGAACTGGTTGTAGAGGTCATCGTTGGAGTCGAGCAGCTTGAGGTATTCTGCGAGGTGCGCTGGACTCCGGAAGTCTTCCACGTTGATGTAGGATCCGGGTGGAGCTGACCTCCAGTAGTCGTCATGACGCGCTCCCATGACGATAGGAACGATGTCGTTGCTATGGAAACGGAAGAAGAACGCGGAAGAAGTGAACGAGAGAAGAGACGGATGAGGAAAGGAAAATAGGTGGAGGAAACGGAGACGAAGGATGTTTATAGGAAGGAAGGAAGGAGTGACGGGTGGATCGCTGGAATGGTGGAAAATGTTTAGAATAGAGTTAGACATCAGGTGGAGATGGATAGGCAGAAATACTAACACAAACAGAAAGAACAGACAAACACATATGCAGATAGAGAGATACAAGCAGAGATAGCCGTAGACAGACAGATAGGAGCAGTGACAAAACAGAAATAAGGTTGCATAGATACACGTACAGGAAACATATTAAACAGATATATAGAGACTCGCTCGGGTATACGTAGACAGAAAGACAGAATGATAGGAACAGAGATACACAGACGAGAATGTAAGGTCACACTTACAGCAGACCATTCCAGTGCAGTTTCTCAGTGATGTATCCTTCGCAGTTGGAATTCTCGAAGGACAGGTAGAACTTGTAGTCCCTCCTCAGCATCTCGAGACAAGGGTTCGACATGAAGACCATGGGTCGACTATTCGACAGGTCTACGTACTTCGGACAGGTCAGGTTCCCGCACCTTCCGTATATATCGACGCCGATTCGCTTGGCAAGTTCGCGCGCGTATTCCATCCGACCATTCTTATCGAAGCAATTGCTCACAAGCCATGCCACCTGTTTCGTTCTACCCGCTGCATAATTCCTGCCTTTACTATTGTTATTAATGTTGTTGTTGTTATCGTAATTTTTTGGGACCCATCTGCCGTAGGGTATGGCAATGGTGGAGTCCGATCGGTAGGTGGCAGTCCAGTTGACGAGGGTCTTAAGGAGGTTTGGATCGATGAGGTTACGCGTCGGGGGCTCCAGATGCATAGTTATCCAGATCTGATGAGGTGGTTTCGGAGTGAAGGCCTCAAAGTCCTTCTTATCGAACTGGCTGATGAACAGAACATCTGCGCTGGAGGCCTGTGACCGGTTGGAGGTGAAGTAGCAATCGGTCACTGGACAGTTTCCGTCTACGAGGGTCTGTTTTCCCTCCTTCCACTCGAGGATTTGGTTGTACAGGTTGTTAGGGAAAAGGACGGTCTTCATCTTCCTATCTTTCCCCTTTCCTTCTCCACTCTCGCGGAAGTAATGGCGCAGATACCTCAGCTGATTGTCTATTCGATCGTCCATGGTTTCCGGTTGAGGCCAGATGAGGCCAATCGTGTCACTCCTTCCAGTCTCAATTCCAGGGTTTTGCACCAACTTGATTTCTGGTTGCTGTTGAAAATCAACATTCGGTTCTTGTACAGGTTTTGTTTCTGATTGTTGTTGAAAATTAGTATTCGGTTCTTGTACAGGATTTATTTCTGGCTGTTGTTGAAAATTAGCATTCGGTTCTTGTACAGGATTTATTTCCGGCTGTTGTTGAAAATTAGCATTCGGTTCTTGTACAGGATTTATTTCTGGCTGTTGTTGAAAATTAACATTCGGTTCTTGTACAGGATTTATTTCTGGCTGTTGTTGAAAATTAACATTCGGTTCTTGTAGAGGATTTATTTCTGGCTGTTGTTGAAAATTAGCATTCGGTTCTTGTACAGGATTTATTTCTGGCTGTTGTTGAAAATTAACATTCGGTTCTTGTACAGCATTTATTTCTGGCTGTTGTTGAAAATTAACATTCGGTTCTTGTACAGGATTTATTTCTGGCTGTTGTTGAAATTTAGCATTCGGTTCTTCTACAGGATTTATTTCTGGCTGTTGTTGAAAATTAACATTCGGTTCTTGTACAGGATTTATTTCTGGCTGTTGTTGAAAATTAACATTCGGTTCTTGTACAGGATTTATTTCTGGCTGTTGTTGAAAATTAACATTCGGTTCTTGTACAGGTTTTATTTCTGGTTGTTGTTGAAAATTAGCATTCGGTTCTTGTACAGGATTTATTTCTGGCTGTTGCTGAAAATTAGCATTCGGTTCTTGTACAGGATTTATTTCTGGCTGTTGTTGAAAATTAACATTCGGTTCTTGTACAGGATTTATTTCTGGCTGTTGTTGAAAATTAGCATTCGGTTCTTGTACAGGATTTATTTCTGGCTGTTGTTGAAAATTAACATTCGGTTCTTGTACAGGATTTATTTCTGGCTGTTGTTGAAAATTAACATTCGGTTCTTGTACAGGTTTTATTTCTGGTTGTTGTTGAAAATTAGCATTCGGTTCTTGTACAGGATTTATTTCCGGCTGTTGTTGAAAATTAGCATTCGGTTCTTGTACAGGATTTATTTCTGGCTGTTGTTGAAAATTAACATTCGGTTCTTGTACAGGATTTATTTCTGGCTGTTGTTGAAAATTAGCATTCGGTTCTTGTACAGGATTTATTTCTGGCTGTTGTTGAAAATTAACATTCGGTTCTTGTACAGGTTTTATTTCTGGCTGTTGTTGAAAATTAGCATTCGGTTCTTGTACAGGATTTATTTCTGGCTGTTGTTGAAAATTAACATTCGGTTCTTGTACAGGATTTATTTCTGGCTGTTGTTGAAAATTAGCATTCGGTTCTTGTACAGGATTTATTTCTGGCTGTTGTTGAAAATTAGCATTCGGTTCTTGTACAGGATTTATTTCTGGCTGTTGTTGAAAATTAACATTCGGTTCTTGTACAGGATTTATTTCTGGCTGTTGTTGAAAATTAACATTCGGTTCTTGTACAGGATTTATTTCTGGCTGTTGTTGAAAATTAACATTCGGTTCTTGTACAGGATTTATTTCTGGCTGTTGTTGAAAATTAACCATCGGTTCTTGTACAGGATTTATTTCTGGCTGTTGTTGAAAATTAGCATTCGGTTCTTGTACAGGTTTTATTTCTGGTTGTTGTTGAAAATTAACCATCGGTTCTTGCATAGATCTGATTTCTGTTTCACGTGGAAAAGTAATTTCCTCTAGATTGAATGAGTAATCGCCCGATTCTTGTTTTACTTTCAATTCCGTTTTGGAATCCTGCATAGCATTAAATTCTGACGCTTCAAAAGCCTCAACCTTTAGATCTTTCTGGTCCTCGAACTCTCCCCAGTTGTTTTCAGTGCCTCCAAGAAATTCTCCGTCTACTGGCTGTCTCTGCCACTCCCTTGTGGCATTCTCTTGATCTGAATTTCGAATAAGCTCCGTCAGAGGTTGGTCTTGAATTGTGCCCAGCCAGTGAAGACACAACAACCCCAGGAAGAAGATCGAGATAAGAACAACACCTAAGCGGCTCGCCATTCTTACGAGACACAATCTGCTTCGAGACTTCTTTTTATCCGCCAGCTGTTTCTTACGAGCCCCAGATATCATTCGCCGGTTTCGATGTCTCTTGGCTTCTGTGGAAATTTGTCCGAGGAACTGGTTCATAGACCGCTAGAGTAGGCCTATTTCTAAGCATAATATAATATATATACTGTTTTCAAAAGACTCACATAGTGAATTGTACACACAATCATGAAAATAGTCCAACAGTTCACCAGAGTTCAGCTAATGGATACTACACGATTCCTCGCACTCAACTGTAAGTATACTGCAGTTAATTAGAAAGTAGATTCTCGGAGAAGTGCTGCAAGTCGAATCCTAAATTCGACTTGCAGCATATAATATTATACAGTCTATGGATTTGTCCTAAAATTTGACAGATACGTATTACTCACATTCATGCCTGAGCCAGACAAGGGTGGAAACATGCCCAACACCAAAAATACACATTTGAGGCGGTAATAGCTAGCCTACTCAACTCATACTCTCACATACATAACATACACAAGAGACAGACAGACAGACAGACATACAGACATACAGACAGACAGACAGACAGAGCGAAGCAGTAGGTCAATTTCCTCTGAGCAACCAGATGGCAGTCATACTCTGCAAACACAGTTGTTCGCATTCAGATCATAGCAGCCTTGATTAATCAATTCTATCAACATGTACATTATTGTGCTATACACACACACATACATCGCTGCATTTAAGTAAGCATGCAGTTTTTTTTATAGGCCAATATGAATTTGTAAGCTAATCTGTCAGTCATTCGATCGTAACGTATACACTGTACAGTTAAATCGGATAATGCATCCTTCCTGTATTCAGGAGAGTAGACACACAACTATCTGTTTACTCTCCTGGAATCTGGATACAGGGAGAGTGGGAGACTGCATATCCGGTTTAACTGTATAGTCGATGAGTTTGAAAGGAAACTTAACAGATTAAAAGCTACTTCGAACAAAGAAACTATTTTTCTTGAATTTATTTCAATTCATCTTAACTATGGACAGAGCTGTAAACCACGAAGACAGTGAAATAGAAAAACTGAGCGACAAAGCGAAAACGCTCATATATGACGTCAACCACAGACACAGAATGCATACAAAAGTATTTCTACCTAGATGTATATTATCGTAATCGCAATGGAGGATTTATAAATTTCCACTTAGAATCAGAGGCGCTCTCTACCCTGGCCAGTGTCTTCACTGACAAAAGAGAGGTTTTCAGGCGCTTGCGGAACTGGTAACAGGAAATAGAAAGAAAGTCAGCCTTGTACGGTATGGACGTCATTTTGGAGGTCTAGGCTATCACCCATCTCTGCCTAGCTTTATATTCAGCCAATCGATGAGAATTTATATAGCGCCCCTTTCCAATCAATCACCTTCCAGAACTCTATTCAGAGGCGAGATCCCTGTTATTAATGCCCAAATTGGAATTTGGAAAGTCTCAATTACCATCTTTTACCTTGATAGTCAAATGATCAAATCAATATAGCTTCAATCCAGCCAACATGCTCACATGAGGCCCATATAGGACCCATATTGAGCCATATAGGACCCGTATAGAACCTATATGGGTCCCATCTAAAGCCCATGGAAATGCTGCCAGAGAATAGCGGGACTTGCCGTGGCAATAGAAAAAAATTGCCTGCAATGGTGAATACTAGGCGACTCTATGTTTATAGGGTATAGTAAGCTGCATCATCGTACAACCTATGTGACCCTTGCAGTCGGATATCAATGCTTTTGAGGGCTACCAGACAACACTGTACGTCTGCAGAATGTTTCTACTCCATAAATACCATACACGTTAAAAATTATGTCTTTAGCTCTTGATGGGCTGTACATTAAGACGAAACGGCATACACAATACAAGTCAGCTTTCCGAATGGTGTTAATTGTTTATCACCTTATACTGGCTATGATTCGAGTCTAACGTGTATGGTACCTTCGTTTGCTATTATTTGCTAGACATTTCTTAATATTCCGAAAGTTGGTAAACCAGTTTCTATTATTTCTACAATATGAAACGCCATTTTGTATTTTGGTGACAATTTCTGTTGCTCAACAATGAATGAAAATCGGAAGACTATAATAAAGACCCAGAATGGCGTCGATTAAAATACTACACGTAGACACAAAGTTATCAACGCTTCAACCATTTTCTTACACGACACGAGAAAAAGAGAGCAGACGATCGGACACACATATATATATATACTATAGAAGACAAGAAAATTGCATATCGATATGGCAATGAACGAGTTCTTCGTAGATATAACAACATAGTCGACGCTTAGCCGAAGCCTCGTATAGTCAGACAGTCCATAATTCAAGTTCATAAGCATCTGACGATATCGCCGAAAACAGCAACACATTTGCAGTTCAACATACATATATATATACGAGATACATAGCTTTAGCCTTTTAAAATGTCAGCACTTGACAAGCACGATTTTTAAAGACATATACAGAAACGTGGTTTTAATTTAACTGCAAAAACGGTTACGTCAACCAGTTCTCAATTCATAAACGGTCTGCCATTCGCTGGAAGTCGACAAAAAGATCGCAATCGCAAATTCCCAATATCTTAGGCGCTACTCCAAAGCTAAAAGCAGGGCACCAGCTTATTCACCTTGTCCAGAGATGGCAGACTAAGAGTGGAGTCTCACAGTCGGGTCTATTATATACACCCTATACTCTCTACTAATGCTACTTTCTCTCTTCTGATTATCGCGACCTGACAATTGCATTCCATTTTCAAGGAGGATCATTGATTCATTCCGAGAATTTATATAGCGCCTGTTCCAGAGACCTACTCAGAGGCGAAGAGATTGCTATGCCATAGTCAAGACTGCGAAAAAATCACTACGTCATCGGAATACGAGAGCAGAAAATGACTCTCTACGGTTTACGCACATCTATGTTAATGCGTTAATACTTTTAGACAAGAAAAATGCAACTAATCATTGATCATTATCTAGTAACCTCTACTGCACCATTGAGCTGCTATGAAAAGCGAAGCCGAATGAAACCGTTAGCTTTCTCAAGGACCTGGGGTACAAGTCCGTGACACAGGTATGAAATCTACCCTTGTAACAGCTCCATTTAAATGATTTATAACTGACTTTGAAGTAATGCTGAAAATGGTTAATCTCACATATAATACGGCTGCATGAAATACCGTTTTCTTTGCATATGAAGAACACGAATAAGAGATAAAAGCACAGAGATTGTTATGCCATAAAGCCAAGTGGAAAGATGCAGACTGCGAAAAAATCACTACGTCATCGGGCCACTACGTCATCGGGCCACGTGAGCAGAAAATGACGCTCTACGGCGTATAAACATCTATGTTAATGCGTTAATACTTTTAGACAAGAAAATGCAACTAACTAGTTATCGGATGAACATTATTCATCTCCAACAGATCTACACAAAACAACTCACTCTGGAGTCCACCAACCAAACAGTAGCAGACAAACCAAACTCCAGACGGAGTCAGACACAAATACAATCGTTCTAAAAGCTTCTATTATATTAATACACAACCAACGTGATTCGTTAACTCAACGAATCTATCTGCAATCGTTAGGGTCGTTCTGATAAAACGGAGACCCTGAAGTTGGCCCCAAACAAGACCCAATTAGGCCTCAAACAAATAAGTTGAGCAGTTTACAAACGATTAGCCTACAGTATATATATATATATATATATATATATATATATATATATATATATAATATATATATAATACTGACAGATATATATACACACTATATATACAATCCACGAAATGTACATCAAGTTGAAACTGCTGAGCTCTGCCATTAGGCAGGTGTGGCGACTCCGTCATATATAAACACGCTGTGCACGGTTGTCTTCGTAACTCTGCTAGTTAGACGTGTTACGACGCCTTTGTGAGGTTCTCAAAAGAGTTATGGATATTGTTCAGATATATATATATATATATATATATATATATATATATATATATATATATATATATATATATATATATACGTTAGTTCGAAAAGAGCTGAGGTTTCTGATAATATTTACTTACAGCTTCACATAGCGCATCGTATTCGGCGGTGGTCAAGAGACTTCAGCTGGGTGTTGCACCTGGCAAATCGCAGGAACTGGCCGTTACAGCCCACCACTCCTTCACGATCGTCGCCCTATTCGTACAATGTTGTGCTTTTTCAGTGGTTGGGACATCTAAGTGGGTTGACCATCCTCTGAACGCGTCAGAGATACCACATACACTTTCTATCAACGCTTAAAACTTTCTATTTCTCAGGCTATGATCATGATCATCATCATCATCATCATGATCATCATCATCATCATCATGCATTTATTACACGCCACTATCCAATCACCAGGCATCAGTTAATCACGCTGACCAATTGTGAGTGAAGGACTTGTTTAAGGTCATTATACACAGTAATGGGAAGAAGGCTCGAACCCACACTCTCCATGTTAATAGGCGAGCACTCTAGCCATTCCTTCCCGTAGAACGAATTCTTCGTTCCTGTTAGACTGCAGTACAGTTCCACAGAGGGAGAGAATACTCTCTCGCAGTTTATCAATCGCCTGACTAAAGTGGAACTGTGAAAAACTCAGCAGAAACACGAATTTAAAACATATGAACAGAAATGTACACAAACTATCGTCAATGAAAGAAAAGGCGCTACGAAATTGTTCTCTTTCCGTGCGTGCTGTTTGCTCTGTGTGCTCCCGAATTATGCATACGAAGGCAACAGAAAATTACAAAAATAAAGTCTATAAAAAATTTAAAAGTTACGAAACGAATTGATGTCTAACTGATGATATAACTGCAATGCATTACAACAGTAGTTGATGCAATACAATACAACTGTATTTCATACAATACAACTGCAGCTGATCAGTGGAGGCTCCAGGATTTCAGGTTTCGGGGGCTAAAGCTCTAACCCCTTCCCTTTTGTCACCTCCTCCCTGTAATTTGCAGTGATTTCCCACTTTTGTTGGGGGGGGGCTGAGCCGCAGTTAAGGGGCTAAGCCCCTCTGTCCCTCTGGCGCCGCCACTGCAGCTGATACAATACAACTGTATTTCATACAATACAATATAACTGTATTTGATACAATACAATACAACTGTATTTGATACGATACAATACAACTGTATTTGATACGATGCAATACAATACAACTGTATTTGATACTTTCCCCTTCCAAAGTTCAGTAGGCCTACACATATACGACCATAATATAAGAAAGTGTGAGCGAAGTCATTCAAGGTTTTTACAAAGTGACCGTCTCAGAGTAAGAGACTCGAACCCGTACTCTCAACGTTACAGGCAGAGCGCTCTAACCAGTCAGCTACCGTGCCTCGCAGATGGAAGACTGCAGCCTCTAGAGTGGCCTAGTGGTAAAGCCTTTCACCACCACTGCGATCAGGGATTCAAACCTTGGTCTAACATTGCTCCCTTCAAATATTTGTCGTGTAACATGCAAAGCGTAATATCCTTAGCTCAACCTTCAAATACGTTCCATGACTTTCAGCCTTAAATCATCGTACAATGTAATTTGTAATTATAACCTCTATGACTCCGATGTCTAATGCACAAGGCATCAACCGATGGCGCTCCAAAACCAACCCGTAATTACGTCAAGCAATAATTGTAAACACGATAGAGTCGCGTAATCAATACATGTAGCTTCACAATATTTATGAACGAACCGTTCCAAGCCAAAAACATCGCAATGAGCTGGGCGCCATCTTTAGCAAAACTGGTAATATAGAATCTTAAAACTCGAGGGTTGGGGTAAGTAAGAATCTGTGGTTGTTGTGTGAGTAACCTTCACCCCATTCGACCCTTGAACCCCTTGAGAGGAGAGGTTGGAAGGGGGTCGTTACACTAAGTTGTTGCTATAGATAACGCTGACGACGACAATGATGGTCATGCTGGTAACAGCGGAGATACCGAGGATCATCCAACGGTATCTGAACTGACGGGTGACGACGCTACTTAGGAAGAGAGGCGACGAACGATACTTGGCCGCACCATCGCCGTCCAAGGTGGCAGAGCTCGAGACGCGCTTGATCAGGCGTGTGCTCAGTCCGTTCGACATGTGGCCATGCAAGGGACCGACCAAAAACAACCTAACACCAAACAGAGAAAAACAGTCATCGGTCAATTCAAAGAAAACAACCATCACGAAATTAGAAAGGTTTATAGTTAAAGCAGTATGTTATACTGAATATAAAAATGGCGATATGGCGATTATCATATGGCGATTATTAGGCCCTACTGTAATTAGGCTATTATTGACAACTGACAAACTTTTATTGCCAGAAGCACAATGCATATAACAATTAACAACAATTATAACTTGACAATTATATATCGGTGTATTGGCTAGGGAACAGGGAGACCCAAAAGAGGCATAAGCCCCGCTTAATTAGGGTCACCCTTTTTTAACAATATTCAATTATGGCTGGTTAGTCAGTTGAAAAGAAAGAAAGGTTCATCAACTCAATACTGCTCTTAACTAAATAATAACATTGCAATTTTCAAAGAAGGTCAATATGTAAACAATTCAAAGAAACAGTGTTAAATGAAGTATGGTTCATCTTTCAACAATTGTAATTAACAGAATATTAATAGGGCCATCTGAGGCGCGGCTAGTCAGGCGCCAGGTGAAGAACAGTAATAATGCAAACGCCAGTAAGTTTCTGATTGTAATAATGCAACCGCCAGTAAGTTTCTTATTGTAATAATGCAACCGCCAGTAAGTTTCTGATTGTAATAATGCAACCGCCAGTAAGTTTCTGATTGTAATAATGCAACCGTCAGTAAGTTTCTGATTGTAGTAATGCAACCGCCAGTAAGTGTCTGATTGTAATAATGCAACCGCCAGTAAGTTTCTGATTGTAATAATGCAACCGCCAGTAAGTTTCATTATTAAAATCAGAAACTTACTGGCGGTTGCATTATTACAATCAGAAACTTACTAGCGGTTGCATTATTACAATAAGAAACTTACTTGCATTATTACAATCAGAAACTTACTGGCAGTAAGTTTCTGATTGTAATAATGCAACCGCTAGTAAGTTTCTGATTGTAATAATGCAACCGTCAGTAAGTTTCTGATTGTAGTAATGCAACCGCCAGTAAGTGTCTGATTGTAATAATGCAACCGCCAGTAAGTTTCTGATTGTAATAATGCAACCGCCAGTAAGTTTCATTATTAAAATCAGAAACTTACTGGCGGTTGCATTATTACAATCAGAAACTTACTAGCGGTTGCATTATTACAATCAGAAACTTACTTGCATTATTACAATCAGAAACTTACTGGCAGTAAGTTTCTGATTGTAATAATGCAACCGCCAGTAAGTTTCTGATTGTAATAATGCAACCGTCAGTAAGTTTCTGATTGTAGTAATGCAACCGCCAGTAAGTGTCTGATTGTAATAATGCAACCGCCAGTAAGTTTCTGATTGTAATAATGCAACCGCCAGTAAGTTTCATTATTAAAATCAGAAACTTACTGGCGGTTGCATTATTACAATCAGAAACTTACTAGCGGTTGCATTATTACAATAAGAAACTTACTTGCATTATTACAATCAGAAACTAATACTGCAAGTAAGTTTCTGATTGTAATAATGCAACCGCTAGTAAGTTTCTGATTGTAATAATGCAACCGTCAGTAAGTTTCTGATTGTAGTAATGCAACCGCCCAGTAAGTGTCTGATCAGGGCCGGTTTAACCACTAGGCGAACTAGGCGGCCGCCTAGGGCGGCACGCTTCTGGGGGCGGCAGAAAAGCTAAATAAAAAATATTTTTGTAAACATTGCCGGTGTTTTGCCACCACTCATTAATAAATGAATTTTAAAATAAGAAGCGGCTTCAAACAGACTACAGACATTTCGAATTCTTAAGGTCAGTCATGTGGCACGTCACGCTTATGCTCTTAGCTATCGCAAGTTTGAAGTTGCCTACTAGCGACATAGGCCTATTTGAAATGAAACCGAGGCCGATCATTAGCCACTCCCTTCTTTTCCCAAGATCTTGTTTTTATCCGAACTTCTAAAGTGAGGTTTTCCTGGAGACCTTGTGTTTTCGCTTGGGATTGGTCTTGTTTTACTGAAACCCTGTTTTTCATTAATTTAATCAATTTTTTACGAAAATAATTCATATCGCACAAAAATCCAGTGCTAGTACAAAACCAGACACTAAAGATAACGGTCTGGATGATCGAGGTCAATAAATGGAGCAATATGTGTGCAAGCATTGCTAGGCTAGATTAAAAATATTATAGCTTTGAATATGCTAACAAGACGCCCCATATTTATTCGATTTGACGTCTTCTTGACACTCAAGTTTCTGTGGCTAGTGGTGAGAGAAGCTTCTCGAAGCTCAAGTCGAAAAAAAACACATTTTCGAACGTCCATGCTGCAAGAAAGACTTGTTGGACTAGCTAGGCCCTACCTTGTCAATGGAACATGATAGGCCTATTGCTGGAGACATTGAACTGATAGAACTCGTTTGTGCTTTTGCTAAAGTGATTGCGCGGAAAATAAAATTTTGAAATTACATTATATTTCTATTGACTTAGTAGAAAGTTCTTACGTACATAGGACTATGACTTAGTACACGTACCCGTTGGATTTCTTACAAAGTGTTCAAATGAAAATGTGCACTGTCCCATTATTTAATATTTACATTTTAAATTCCTATTAAACGTGTTAGACCATACAGCATAGGCTGCATAGCTAATGCAGTTTCCATACAATAACTGTAATTATGGATAACTTTAAAATTAACTTAGTTAATTTAATATTAAAATAGTTATCGCACTTACCGGGGGCGCAGTGCGAAAGGTTCGCCTAGGGCGCCAAATACTCTGGCGCCGGCCCTGTGTCTGATTGTAATAATGCAACCGCCAGTAAGTTTCTGATTGTAATAATGCAACCGCCAGTAAGTTTCATTATTAAAATCAGAAACTTACTGGCGGTTGCATTATTACAATCAGAAACTTACTAGCGGTTGCATTATTACAATCAGAAACTTACTTGCATTATTACAATCAGAAACTTAGGGGGAAAGGCTTGTAATATGGGCCACTGTGTAATATGGGCCTCGACTGTATTTCCCACCTACCATGTCTGCGGAGAGCTCTTACAGTGGGAAACCATTCGTATACTGATTTCAACTTCCTGTTCTGGATGTGTGCCTGTACTAATAACTTCTGCCCGAAAAAATCAATGTTTATGTTTTGAGACATGTTGCTTATAAGACTTGTTGAACTTCAACAAGTGTTATATAGTTTAGGATTTATTCTATGGTATGCCCTGATGTTTCAGAAGATAGACAATTTCTTTATTATATAAAAACACAACTTTGTTGATCTATAATACGTTCGTCGATCACGCTATAACAGATTTCCCCGAAGCACACCATTTTTGTAATATGGTCCTGTGATCGAATGTGTAATATGGGCCATATCTTTATGGAATCAGACAGTAGAAATAGGCCGTTATGGCTATTTTTTCCATGTAACCGGTTCTCAGTGTTGTTTACATTAGGCATAGGCCAAATTGTTTCTTAATGGTTATCCCAGTAAGTTTAATCTTAGGAAATCGTTTTTTAATGTTTTAATATTAGTCTGCGGCACGGAAACATTGCAATTCCATCTTTAAACTGGTGGCTCATATTACACACCCGGTCGTGTAATATGAGCCACTTTCCGTATTTTGAAAAAAATTTGTTAAAAATTTATTTGTACAGATTAAGGAATAATTTCTTCATATTTGGCAACAACTCATGCCAAGTAATGCATGGAATAAATCAACTACACGTTCAATTGCTTCTGTGCTATGAAATGGTAAAAGTTTCTTAGGGGGTCCATATTCGAAGCCCTTCCCCATACTCGCAGTAAGTTTCTGATTGTAATAATGCAACCGTCAGTAAGTTTCTAATTGTGCTCTAATGATTCAACAAAGTAACCGATTTTTAATCAGTCAAGTCTCGTATGTCGTGTAAAAGGGAAAGCGTCCACGTTTTAAAGGTTATGGGATGGGAATAACCCCCTCCCCCATTGCCACTCTTATTCGCAGGGCTTTCGTATGCCTTCCAGCAGCTGATGTCACCTAGAAATTGAATCATTAGCGTGCAGAAGGAACTGTTCGCAATGTTTAACTGACACTGGAAACGTTGCTCTGTAGGCTCTACATAGGCCTATCATAACTTTAACTATAGCCAATATTGGGGAAATGGTAGAATGACAACCCGCTGGCACGAAGATCAGAAGGACGCGGGTTCGATACCCGCTAGCTCCGTATACGGTTGACTCAGCCTTCCAATCCCTATGGGAAACTTAAAATGAGCAGTAGGACAGATGGTCGCCTTGCAGGCTGTCATACAGCTAAATTCGACTGCTGTTAAACTTCTTACCATCTGTTAGTACCATATCATGTAATCTTACCGCGTACATATCAGTCAATAAACGAATATCATTATTATTATTATTAGGCTATATGGCAGTATTAGGAACTGGGCAAATAAATAAATATTTGACATTCTCTCGTAATCGTATGGCTCAATGCGCTCCAATGAATCCGCAAAGTCGATATTATCAGGGTTAAATGTCTCTGTTGGGCATAGGTGTATTCGATATCCTTACTCATCCAGTGCAAAACACTTATGATGATATCGCTTAGCACGAAATGAAAGCCTGGTGCGTTCCGATGTCAAAGCAATTAAACGTTCAATTATTCTCTTAAGACGAAATTGATAGGACTGGTCTCTCGGGCAACCGGACTCGGAGCTCCACTGGACATCGCTCTCTGACACGATGCAGCGCTCGTGAATAAGCTGGTGCCCCGCGCTTAGCTGTAGAATAGGCCAGGCTAAACAGTAATAATCTATCAATGGCATAAATGCTAATATCTTTATGGTATTCACCACCATACTGTCCGGTGGCCCTGCTACATCTTTTCGCTACCTCATGACGTGTCTTTATTCTCGGGGACTTTCGCACTGGGGGCGCCTCTGATTGGTGTACACTGTGAGAGGCGCTTTACAAATCTTTAAATACAATACAAAATACAATACAAAATACCTGATCGTGAAGAGAAATTTCATTTCGTCGTCATAGTTTCCGTTCGTCTGTTGTCCTGCCTCGTCTGGGGCGCAGTACAACTGCATCGGGTTCATGACAGTCTCTGCACAGACGACCTCAGCACCTACAGCAGCAAAAGTTGCACTGCTTTAAATTAAGATGTATGTACAACATACGACAGAGTTCGGGGGTTATGCAACTGGTAGTACAACGAATATACTTACTCACTCACTCACTCAATAAATAAATCAATCAATCAATAAATCAATCAGTGAATCAATCAATCAATTACTCACTCGGTTGCTTGATTACTTACGTACTTACTTATTTACAGATGAAATGCGGCGTCAATAACTTAACCCGAAGACTGCTGCAGCCAACGTTGTTGGCTGCAGCAGTCTTCATCTCGCTTTTCTTTATTATAGCCTACCTTCTTTCGTTAGTTTCCTGCCTACTTCGTTCGCCCTTGTCTGTCTTCCTTTCATCGTACCTGCTTTCTTTCCTGTCATTCTTTTAGTCCTTTCCTATCTTTCTTTCTTCCTTCCTTTCCCCCTCAATCTTCCTTCCTCCAACTCTTCCTTTCTTTCATTCATTCTTTCTTTTATTCTTCCTTCCTTAGTTTCTTTTTCTGCCTTCCTTCCATTCGTTCTTTCTTCCGTCCTGCCTGATTGTATTCTTTCCAAACTTCCTTTCTTCCATTCATTCTTCCTTCCTTTAATTCTTCTTTCCTTCCTTCCTTCTTTCCTTCGTTCCTTCCTTCTTTCCTTCCATTCTTCCATTTTTTCTTCGTTCCTACCTGCATGCCTCCCTTCCTACTTTCACAGTATCCATCATTGCCTGTGCTGTATATATTATTCCTTTGATACCATGCCACACTAACCGGAGTTCCGTAAGAATGCGATGACTTTGGCGAACGTTTC
>JACEVL010000673.1:117500-257500 GCA_020284085.1 Aporrectodea caliginosa
CAAGTGGAGCAGAAATCTCGAACCAAAATTTCTGCCCCGGCGGTGATTTGAACCCCCGACCTCTCGATTGACAGTCCAGCAGTGCAAGAGTTGTGGACGTGTGGAATTATATGGATGATAAAGTACTGTCTCAGTGGACACCATCACAGTTCTTAAGAGGAAGCTCGGAGAGGATGGGCTACTAAGCATTACAGGTTAACTAGCAGTGGTTCTAACACAGACTACACGTCTTCTGAACCACTTTAAACCCTTGTTATGTTATGTTTTGTCATGTTAACCATTACACCATCAAACACCTTAAAATAAGATTAGGTTAGATCCAACAGACGCTATAGAAATACTAAGATACTAATAAGTGAAGAAGTATCCGTTCGTCAGTTATAATTTACCAATTATCGTTTTGTTTGGTTCCGTTTTTCTGGTTGTTTTCGTGAAGAAGATCCGTAGGACGAAGGCGTAGGGAGAATCGTCATCAACACACTCGCGCCACCTGGTGACACGGTGACAGACACGCTCTCCTATGACTGGACAACCAACCGTCTCCATCGTCAGAACTCGATCTGCAATGCATAGCCATCAATCAATTAATCAATCAATCAATCAATCAATCGATCGATCGATCGATCGATCGATCGATCGATCGATCAATCAATCAATCAATCAATCAATCAATCAATCAATCAATCAATCAATCAATCAATCACTCAATCAATCAATCAATCAATCAATCAATCAATCAATCAATCAATCAATCAATCAATCAATCAATCAATCAATCAATCAATCAATTAATCAATCAGTCAATAAATCAATCAATCAATCAATCAATCAATCAATTAATCAATCAATCAATCAATCAATCAATATTCGCATATTCGTTACATGCAACTTGATACGCAACTTGGAGCAGACAATCTACAGTGTAGTTCATTGTTGAGTTCAACCTCAGGTCAATTAAGTCAATAGGCATTCCTCTAATCTAGAGGACGCGAGGGATAAAATTACGATCGTCTTTAAGGGGTAATGTTACTACTAATGTAATCTGTCATTGTCACCGTCAACTACCATTATCATCATCAGTCATCATCCTTCGTCGTCACCATCACTTTGTTGTCTTCATTTATTGTGTATTGATTGATAGCTGTTTGGCAAAGTTTGGCATTTCTTAAATTATAAACGATAAAAACGAGACAGATCCAGAGAGGGAGAGAGACAGATCCACATGAACAAAGAGAAACATAGAGGTATGGAAATGCACAGAGAGCGAGACAGGAAATACAGAGAGAGAGACAGACAGACAGACAGACAGGCAGACAGGCAGACAGAAACAGTGACACGGACAGATACAATGACTGCGGCGGAGGCGTTAAATAGAGACACAGTAGCCGATTGGTTAGAGTGCTCACCTTGTGACGCAGAGAGTAAGGGTTCGATCCTCCTCCTCTGAGACGGTCACTGTGTATGGACCTTGAGCAAGTCCTTCACTCACAATTGCTCAGCGCCATCGATTGATGCTTCGTCTTTAGACAGTGACGCTTAATAAATGCATAATAACAATAATACGAGCATAAAACACACCAGGAGAGAGACACACACAGACAGACAGAGACACAGGTACAAAGAAGGAACCACAGGGGCTTTGGAGAGAGAGAGAGAGACAGACAGGCAGAGACAGAGACAGACAGAGAGACAGACAGGCAGAGGCAGAGACAGACAGAGAGACAGATATAAACAGACAGACAGAGACAGAGATAGAGACATAAAGGGAGGGAGACAGACATACATGGGAAGATATACTAACGCAGAGGTGTTAATTAAAGGGATGAAGAGTAATAAATGAAGAGATGCTGACCAGAGTTGAGATGTTTGTTTTGGACTTTGCGGTTGACCTTATCGACGAGGTCCTCGAAGTTGTCCTTCTCCTCTGGAACGAAGTCTTCGTAGGCCACCGTTTGACTCCTTCGAACACACTGAGGTACCAGCCACAGTCTAAGGCACACAGTCACACAGTCTCAGATGGAATAAGCTACAGTCTCAAATGGAACAAGCCACAGTCTCAAATGGAATAAGCCATAGTATCATATGGAATAAGTCACAGTCTCGAAGGGAATAAGCCACAGTCTCCAATGGAATAAGCCACAGTCTCAAATGGAATAAGCCACAGTCTCAAATGGAATAAGCCATAGTATCATATGGAATAAGTCACAGTCTCAAATGGAATAAACCACAGTCTCAAATGGAATAAGCCACAGTCTCAAATGGAATAAGCCACAGTCTCAAATGGAATAAGCCACAGTCTCAAATGCAATAAGCCACAGTCTCAAATGCAATAAGCCACAGTCTTGAAATGAAATAAGCCACAGTCTCAAATGGAATAAGCCACAGTCTCAAATGGAATAAACCACAGTGTCGAAATGAAATAGCGACAGCTTCAAATGGAATAAGTCACAGGCTCATATGTAATAAGTTATACGATACAAGCCATTATGACAATCCATGATAACAGCAGCAATATATCTCCATAAGCCATAAACTCAAATTAATTGAATAAGCCATAGACTTCACTGAATAGGTTATAGACTGAAATGAAAAAAGCCAGACTCAAATTAAATGAGCCGCAAAATCAAACAGAATAATTTACAGTACAAAATGGAATAAGCCTAAGCCTAGAGACTCAATGGAATAAGTCATAGACATAATGAAAATCACAGATTTAAATGGCAAAAGCCAGGCCTCAAATAAAACAAGACAGTCTCAAGTGATTTATTCCGCTTTTATAGTCTAGTCTATGACAATACTCAGATCAAAATTGCCATCAGTTATTAATATCAGTTCATAAAATGCGTCAGACGCAACAATTCGAGACAGTTTAGAGCGATTGAAAGGGCTACGGACTACTGAAACGAAACAGCCACAATCTCAACAGAAACAGCCACAGTCTCAACAGAAACAGCCACAGTCTCAACAGAAACAGCCACAGTCTCAACAGAAACAGCCACAGTCTCAACAGAAACAGCCACAGTCTCAACAGAAACAGCCATAGTCTCAACAGAAACAGCCACAGTCTCAACAGAAACAGCCATAGTCTCAACAGAAACAGCCACAATCTCAACAGAAACAGCCACAATCTCAACAGAAACAGCCACAGTCTCAACAGAAACAGCCACAGCCTTAAGCAGGAACTGTAACAAACTCAAAAACTTCAAGTAAGTGTTGCACAAGTCAAAAGCTCAATCCAAAAGGGTCAAGTGGACCCGCTGAAGCTGGATTGACATTTTGTGGATAATATTTGGCAGTAGTAACAGTGCAAAAACAAACTGCACTGTATGAGAGTATTACAGACAACTGAAACGAACTAAACTTGCCTGATAGTTTAAGCCTTAATACATTTACAAAAATCAAACAGTCTAAGTTTTTTTAAACAGATCAAGGGTGGGTAGATGTGTTACATCATTTGGATGATTATTCCATATCGTAGGACCAGACTTTTATCGAGAATAATTTCAACCTAGTGTGTGCAACATCAGTGTGGCAATTTAACATCTGAAATTCTGGAAAGAGAATTGCCGTATCTGTATCGCCAACATATATCAGACATATTATGTTGCTGACATATGAACGCCCATACGCATACGCATGCATAAGCGCCTGTGATAGGAATTGCAAATGGACGTTCAATAAAACAAGATGCGAAACTAAATCCGGAACTCGGTGCTTTTACTGCCAGTGCCAATCAACGCCAGCGACACACGCACCACACACACACACGTAGGCACACAGACATATGGGCACACGGACACACACATGCACACACATATATGGCCGCCTTCTGCCGCCGGTAGCCCAAGGGGATGACCGATAGCCATCGACGACTGTCAGGGTCGACACAGACCACCTCTCATCTTCAACAAGGGCATTCCGCTGTCCACACACACACACACACACACACACACACACACACACACACACACACACACACACGCACGCACACCTACACACACACACGCACACACACACAGCGTCACACACACACACACACACACACGCACACGCACACAGCCACACACACACACACACACACACACACAGCGTCACACACACACAGCGTCACACACACACACACACGCACAGACACACAACCACACACACACACACCTACAAACACACATATACATGCACACACACGCAGACACACGCGCACACACACACACGCAAACACAGCATGAGACGCTGAAGGTAGGTATCTTCAGAACGTACGCACATACATACGTACATGCATACAAACAAAAATTCCTACATACATAGTATAATAGATACACACAGGCATACATACATACATACATGCAAACATAAATAAATATATATATATATATACATATGTACATACATACATGCAATAATTCGTACATAAATATATACATGTGTATATAATACGTACAGTATATTATAGAGATACATACATACAAGCACACACAAGATTCAATTCAATTCTTTTATTGAAGCCATTAAAGTGAAACAAAGGTAACATGATTATTTTCCATTGTTAGCATCACAACACAGTAGCACCAAGATTATTTTTCATCACTAGCCACAAAAGGGAACCCCGAAAGGACAATAGTCCCGCTAGCTAGAGTCACCTAAGTTATTACTATTATTGCAGTACATGTTAACAACAGGAAGGACCTAGAATCAATATTCAGTTTCGAACCAAAAAAAGCAATTGCGAAAAACATAAGCCTTAACTACCTACAAACTAAACCAAAAAACCTTAACTAGAATCAAACCAAACTATACATAAATGTATACATACATGCATGCATAAATATATACAGTATTGTCGATGAGCTCTTCAATCGTTTGTCTGTTGGACTGGTACTATTATTCTTCGGCGAATTCTTCTGGTCATCTGGAAATTTGATTTCCAGGAAATCAAAAGCTTTTGTGTTTTTAAAAAACCTTGCTACCAAGCTCTTAGCATTTGTGCTGACCAAAGTTCGACCGTACGTACGGAACGTACGCTATTTTTTCTGCTGAAATGCGTACCGTACGCGTACGCTATTTTTTGGCTAAATTAATAAATAGCGTACGCTAATTTTTATATTTTTTTATTATAGAATTAACAAGGAATAACAAAATTACAAATTAAAGAATGGAAAACGTTTTAAAACAATTCCGTGAAGAATTGTGTATTTCTATGTCAATTTTCTAACAATAAACTACGGTCATCAATTGATTAAATTCCAGCAGTGACTTTTGAATTTTATCAAAATATTCTTCTTTATCACTATAATATCAACAGTATTATAATTTATAAAGAATGAATGTATAAAGTTGCAAAACTATCTAATAAGAACTGTAAAGTGACGTAATAACGACGAGAAAAAAACGACGAGAAAATGAGGAGACAAAATGTGACGTCACGAGAAGCAACTAATATTAAAGGCTGCTCATACGTACGGAATACGAACGTACCGTACGCGTAGCTATTATTTTTAGTAAATTACGTACCGTACGCGTACGCTATTTTCTGCTGTAACGTACGGTCGAACTTTGGTGCTGACAGTTGATATTGTGTATGTGTGTAAAGCATCCTAGAAGTAGCTTGCTACTGACAATGCTCTAGAAATTGTCGTAATTACAATAAATACACGTAAAACACACACACGCACACACACAAACACCTACATACACACATACGTCTTTAGTATTCAACTAGCGGGGACTTCTATAATAACAGAAATTGTAGTCAGTTGCATTGTCATCTTTTATGAAAAAACGAAGGTTTTTGACTATAATTATAATGACCATTACAATGACCTTAACAATGAATATAACAAAGCAGATGCTGTGGCCATTGTTTCGTTGGTCGTTAATTGTTTACCTGAGTCCTCGTGCGTAGTAGTTGGTCGTTCCTTCTCTGAGCTGTTTCGATAGAACCATTTCTTCGCTGTCTCCCAATCTCTTGAAATTCGGTGACAACCAAGTCACTGTCTCGCACGTTTTGACGCAAACGTCTGGATTCTTTCGAAGCCAAGCGTTCGCTTTGTCCAAGACCTTCCTACAGAAGAACAGGCGTTCGGGTGATTTAGAGACAGGATAGAACGAGTGAGAGGAGAGGACAGAGATAGGGTAAAATGGGCAGTACAAGAGAAGAAACCACAAGATAGGACAAGACGGAATAGGACAATAGGGGATAAGACAAGGCAAGCTAGGACAAGACAAGACAATACAGGATAGGACAGGACAGGATAGGACAGGACAGGATAGGACAAGACAGGACAAGACAGGACAGGGAAGGACACGATAGGACAGGATAAGACAAGACAGGATAGAACAAGACAGGATAGGACTAGATTGGATAGGACGAGAGAGGAGAGGGCAACATACTAAAATAGGCAGGACAAGAGAAGAAACCACAAGATAGGACAAGACGGGATAGGACAAGGCAGGATAGAACAAGACAGGACAGGACAGGACAGGATGAAACAGGTCACAGCAGGACCCTGGAAGGAGGGACAGATCGGACAAGACAGGATAGGACAGAATAGGACAGAATAGTACAGGACAGAATAGTACAGGGCAGAATAGTACAGGGCAGAATAGGATAGGATAGCAGAGGACAAGATAGGACCAGACGATAATATTTGAAGCTGAGTGTTGCGATTGGTCGATGCGCTCGTGACGCACGAAGTCTTCTGGGATCGTTGGTCTGCGTTGGTCTGTCGGGGAAGGGTACGGGGGGGTAGAGAGCGGCCGATGTTCAATTGGTCTCTTCTTATCTCTTCTCATCGATCGGTCGATTGACTCGACAGACACAGAAATCAAATCTCCAGATGACCAGAAGAATTCGCCGGAGAATAATTCCAGTCGAACAGACAAACGACTGAAGAGCTCATCGACAATACTGGACAGCAAGGAGTAAAATATAGAAGCAATGCGGATCAGAGTTTCAAGGACCATAAACGTCTGTACATAGTCGGCGATTAAGCTCAGCCTGATTGATAGCCAATGCCATAATCGCCATATCCAAACTCACCATTGCCATGATCGACATTGCCATAATCACCATATCCAAACTCACCATTGCCATGATTACCATTGCCATAATCTCCATTGCCATAAATAGCCATATCTAAAATCACCATTGCCCTAATCGCCATTGTCACAATCGGTTAGACAATAAGCCGCACAATTGAATCCGCGTCTTGGAGCGCTGTACCGAATAACCCACATAGGAATTCTTCAGAAACTATCACTGAAATAAATGATTTCTTTTTTATCGGAATATTATCGACTGCATCTAGTTATCCTATATCGCATTCCTTAGGCTTATGGAGTCTGTTACAATGGAATTACACTATAGGCCTACATTTCCCCCCATAACATTAGAATAAAATTCACAGAGTATAAAACTGTCATTCGGTGACTCGGTGCAGTTCCTGATTTCATTTAAGGAGAGACAATCTGGAGTTAGTTAACTTTATCAGACCAGCTGAGAGCATTTCAGACAACTGCGATTGAAACAGATATTGAATGGGTGATTGCGGCCATAACACGAGTATACACTGTCAAATCAAAACACGTCAGATCACAATACGCCAGATCGGGCTTTATAATGGACTCTGAAAAACTGAAATGTTCAAGTTTTGTTTATTGTGCGCGGTATCCGAGTGTTTAGAGCGTTTGGCTGGTAACGCGGGTTCGATCGTCCTCTGAAACGATCAATGTAGGGCCTACAGAGACGTTGAACAAGTCATTCACTATCAACGGTTTCCAGCTACAGATTTAAATTTATGCCTACTGACCTTACGCGCGAAAAACTGCTACAGATAAATAATAATGATAATGATGATGATGATGACCATGATGATGATGATAATAATAATAATAATAATAATAATAATAATAATAATAATAA
This sequence comes from Aporrectodea caliginosa, assembly GCA_020284085.1. Lineage (NCBI taxonomy): Eukaryota > Metazoa > Annelida > Clitellata > Crassiclitellata > Lumbricidae > Aporrectodea > Aporrectodea caliginosa. The sequence continues at coordinate 125,419 of JACEVL010000673.1, forward strand.
TAATAATAATAATAATAATAATAATACTACTACTACTACTACTACTACTACTACTACTACTACTACTACTACTACTACTACTACTACTAATAATAATAATAACAACAACAACAACAACAACAACAACAACAGCAGCAGCAGCAACAACAACAACAACAATAATAATAATAATAATAATAATAGGCGTATGTCTATCTGTGTCGAACGCTTTAACTTGGTTGCATTCAAAGGCAACTTTCCTACGAGCTAGGCCTGACCATCCAGACAAATTTCCTGCTCCTTATAGCAATTTTTCCTAAATCCCGAGGGATCTTTGATACCTCTGGTAAATTATTATTATTATTAATATAATAATAATAATAATAATAATAATAATAATAATAATAATAATAATAATAATAATAATTTAAGAAAATAATAATAATTATTACGAATAGGTGCCGTTCCATACGTTTCTTCTATTCTTAATTAATGTTAAAGTCCCTGAGGGATTGTGTACTTCGGGGCATAAAAGAAATAATAATAATAATAAAAATATTGCCTATGAACGATTTTTGGATTTATGCTATTTAAGTTACATTGACCAATTCATCTGAGTAAAATATTCACATGAAATACAGTGAAGACAACAGAATCTTGACCGCCAATTATCATAGGCTATTCAGAGTAGGCCTACACTGTATAATTATATATAGGGCCCTGGTTCTTCTATACACTTCTGTAGCTTTATACGCAAAATATAATAGTTAAATTGGTTGTTTTGCAATTTTATTTAAAAATTAGATGCTACTTATATTTTCAATATGCGTCACTTCGAATTTTTATAAGAGATCTCAATCATGATTTTTTATCTTACTGTAATGGTACGCGATTTGGTAAATCTTGGAAGTCCCTCTTTAACTATAATCTTATGACGTAATTATAATTTCTCGTTTATTTCTTTCAGTGACGCCATTTTGTCGAGGTTGACAACAGAAACGGTCTAACTTTTAATTTCTTTACTGGTTTTCGTGAGTTATGTCGACATTTCTTTCCATTTAAGCATTATTTGGTCTATAATTAGCCTATAATATGTTTTCCTTAATTCCTGCATCTTGAAGTAGGCTATATATAGCCTAACACCAAGGTTTGCTGAACGAATCGTTGACGTTACATTATATTATTTAAAATTTTAATTCCAAATACGGTAAACCTGTAGTTTAGTGTCGTAAATTATTCGCCCATTGTATGCAATACAATACAAATGAAAATTTATAGCGCGCTTTAACAAGACAGGCAGAGGCGCGTTTACAGAAAACTGGACCCTAGGCGCCAACATTTTGGGACCCTTCTGAACTAGTATACACTGAAAGTCTGAGACTCTGGTGGTGTTTAGCCTATCCTGTGCAAAAACCCACGAAGATGAACTTGAAGCCGTTTTGTGCGTGTTATTGACACTTAAATTATGATTACTTATAGAAGCTATTTTTAAGGAATGTGAAGTTATTTGGTTTTAGGAAAAAAACCGGAAGAATAATTATGTAGGCCTATAAGTGTACAGTTGTAGCCTAATTCAACACAGCAATGCCATACTAAACCTATATAATATAAGAAATGCTTGGAAAAAAATTAATTTAATCTGTGAAATTGAATCGGTGTTAGGCCTACTTTTTTTAAACTAGTCGCAAACAGCGTTGGCCCAATAGAAATAGAAGAGAAAGTTTAATTTGCAAAACATTCTTAAGTAGGCTACAGAAAACAATCGTCGTTTACCAGAAGCATTACTTATTGGTATCGTAAGGTAAATGCTTCATTTGCAAATGTGGATTGTAGACCACGTACCAAGAGTTGATACAGACGTTGCGACTTGTTGCTAGCAATTAGGTTTGTTGTTATTTACACAAAAATGAATATTATGATTCGCCCAATAGCTGCCCAGATGAACAAAGCAATTATAAACTACAATAATAAACATTTATGTGAATGCAAAACTGTATGAAAGAAAATAGGCTATCTTAAAATAAATCAAAGTTAAAATTGTTATTTTTTAAATTGTAAAATATATTTTCATTCCTTTGGGGCCCTCCAAAATTTGGGGGCCCTAGGCGCGCGCCTAGTGCGCCTACTGGTAAACGCGCCTCTGAAGACAGGTCTTTCAAAGTTCGTAAGCTGAACGCTTTCGATACCATCCTGCAAGACATTGCTGTCTTTTTGCCACCAGCTTAACTGGGCTTGGAAGTACACACATGTGCAATTGTGCATGGTACAAATGTTTCTTAACTTCGCTTTCATGACAATAGTTCTAATTAAAAGATGTCTTTCTAGACCATCGTGCTGTGTTTTTGACACCAGTTTAATGCAGTGAATTAATTTAACGTGGGAAAGTCATGTAATTCGTTAGCATGGGAAATATGAAATGCAGTGAATTAACCGACAAGTAGACCTACCATTGTTTCTTAGGTTTTATACGTTTGAACGAAATAGGCTACGTTAAAATGGAGTTGACTATACATGTGAATAATAAAATACGCTAAAATTGAGGTTTGACCAACATTTCATGATATTTGTTAATATTGTGCTTTCTTATTAACACCGCTGTCATCAGACCAAGATAGATCCAGTCAAGCCGAAGCTCCGGTTAGCTGATTGTTTAACGTCATTGTCTCTGTACACACTTTTTGTTAAATATGGTTTAACGACTCTGCATTAAAGCGGAGACTAGCATCGCTCTCCTCCTTTCTCCAGGCTTGGGACAGGCACAACCACAGTACGGGCTGTATTTGAAACTTTGAATCCTACATTATGGTAGATTACACAGGAATATACTAAATTATTGTAAATACAGTTTTTGTAATTCTTTTGAAGGTCAGAATATGCGACGAAAAATCAACTGCAATGAAAAACTGTTTAAATGTGAAGCCTGTTATAAAGAATTTTCACGGATTTGCAGTCTCAAAAAGCACACAAGAATTCACACTGGAAAGAAACCATACAAGTGCACGATTTGTCAGAAAGGATTTGCACGCAAGAGCTATCTAGACAGCCATATAAGAACTCACACGAGAGAAAAACCTTACAAGTGCAATTTGTGTCACACAGCATTTGCTTGGAGGAATAATCTTAAAGTACATAAAAGAACTCACACTGGGGAGAAACCATACAAGTGCAGTTTGTGTCACAAAATATTTGCTCATGAGAGTAATTTGAAATGCCACAAAAGAACGCACACGGGCGATAAACCATACAAATGCAGCGTATGCCACAGAGCATTTACACAATGTAATACTTTGGAATGCCATAAAAGAACACACACTGGCGATAAACCATACAAATGCAATTTATGTCGCAAAAGATTTGCACAGAAACAGCATCTGGAAAACCACACAAGAACTCACACTGGTGAAAAACCACACAGCTGCAATGTGTGCCACAAGTCTTTGACATGGAAGTATCATCTTGAAGCACATTTAAACACTCACACGGGAGACAAGCCATTCAAGTGCAACTTATGTCACAAAGAATTTGCACTGAGAGGTTATCTGGAAAAGCATAAAATAACTCACACTGGAGAAAAACCATACATGTGCAATTTGTGTCAGAAAACATTTTCAAAGAATGGTAGTCTTAAACTACACAAAAGAACCCACACTGGAGAAAAACCATACAAGTGCAATTTATGTGACAAAACATTTGTACAGAAACCGCATATGGAAAACCACACAAGAACTCACACTGGAGAAAAACCATACACTTGTAATTTGTGTGACAAAACATTTGTACAGAAACCGCATCTGGAATACCACACAAGAACCCACACTAGACAAAAACCATACATATGCAACTTATGTCACAAAGCATTTGCACAGAGAGGTAATCTTCAAATTCATACTAGAAACCACACTGGAGAAAAACCATACAAATGCAATTTATGTAAGAAACGATGTGTACACAATGGTGATCTTTCATATCGTGTGAGAAAACACATTGGAAGAAAAACTTATAAGTGCAACTTGTGTCTCAAAAACTGTACATGTCAGAGTTACTTGGGATTCCATAAAAGAGTGCACACTGCAGAAAACCTGTTAAAGTGCAATTTATGCTGCAAAGCATTTACACAAAGCGAAGATCTCAACATGCAGTTGAGAAAACATGCTCTGGAAAAGCCATGTATAGACAAATTAAGTGATCTTCCATTGTCACAGAGTGCAAGAACCAAAGCTGTCGAAAGTAAATTAAGTGAAAGCCTTGTGTTGACAAAGGCACATAAGAAACTCGGTACTGACTATGAGGGCCGTGTTGATGGCAAACAGTTGCCATCTGCTTCAGAAACCACGCAAGACCTCTCTAGGCAGAGAAAGAATCCCAGTGAAATTGAAAAACAATGTTCTGGGAAGCACTCTGTAATCAACAATGATGTTGGTAATTCGACATTTAGACCATATGGATGTGGAATGTGTGACGGAATATTTGAAGTCGAAAAGGAATTTATGGAACATTGCTATCACCACTACTGTGATGCTCCAGAAAGAGATACATTTCTTGAAATATTTGAAATTCGGCTGTGTTGTTACTTTCCTAGAACAAAGGAAACAGATTAGTTTAGGGGTCTGTAGTTACTCTGTTCGTTGAGGGTGAATATAAACGTATGCTTACGAATAATCTTCATTGAGTTCTGTTCTCTGCAAAGGTTTTTACGCCATAGAATGGATCCAGCTTCTATAATTAATTATAATAATTAGTAGTAGTAGTAACAGTAGCAGTAGTAGGTGTTGCTGTTGTTGAATGAGTTCGACCAGCATAAATACATGCAATATATGCAACTCCGGAGCATATGAACGCATTCGTAATATTTATTACAGTGAGTATAGTCCAACCAATGTTAATTTACATGAACGCTGTGCAGTCAAATTTAAGTGCACTTTATTGTATTTAATGTAAGAGAGACAACTTTCAACAGAAAGTATTAGGTTACTTCAAGGACGCAAGTATAGCCTGGTGACAGAAGCGTCGGTTTCTGCAGCCATAGACAATCTGACTGGTTGAAAACCGTTACAACCAATCAACTCCCTTGGAGACTGAGAGCCACTGTGGTTACTACCCTTCTTAACACTTTGGCGACAAGCTGCATTGGTTATCCAGTCGCTTTTAGTACTCTCGTGTCGTTAAAGTGTTAAGCAATACCAGACAACTTATCTAACAGAGTTTCGCCGTTTTGTGTCCGTCTTTAACCGAGATCTGCTATCTTCTGTTGCGTGCAAAGGAAATCTTTTTCTTCGGCAACTATCGTCTTCTGCTGAAACTTGGACGAAAATGCAATTTCGTTGAACCTCGTTTCGGATCCGGAAAGCGAATTTCCCGTAATAAATTTATGGTGCTTCTATGCTGTGTGTGTGTGTGTGTGTGTGTGTGTGTGTGTGTGTGTGTGTGTGTGTGTGTGTGTGTGTGTGTGTGTGTGTGTATGGCATACATCTTACATTGTATTAGGCAGCGTTGTTTAGTAGCCGATTACTGCATCTCTAGGAATGAGCAAAATACTTGCAACACAGAATTGGTTATTGGGGATCGAATCCGCAAACTCTCCCAAGAAACGCGCAGACCGATAGGCCGATAATAAAATCATTAGGACAAACGGATTGTATCTCTGCCTGTCTCTGTATCTCTGTCTTTGTCCGTCTGTTCTTCTGACCTTCGTGTACCACTTGCCTCTGAGTCTGCGCTGGGAGACATACTGACTTGTCAAACAGACAAATAAAGAGACAGATTACTGTCTGCCTGATCGTCAGTATGTCTCCATGCGCAGACTACATCCGGTCTAATTCCGGTCTATATCGGTCTAATTCTGGTCTAAATCGGTCTATATCCGGTCTAAATCCAGTCTTATTCCGGTCTAAATCCGGTCTCAATTCGGTCTAATTCCGGTCTAAATCCGGTCTTATTCAGGTCTAAATCCGGTATCAATTCGGTCTTATTCCGGTCTAAATCCGATCTCAATTCGGTCTTATTCCGGTCTAAATCCGGTCTTATTCAGGTCTAAATCCGGTCTAAATTCGGTCTTATTCCGGTCTAAATCCGGTCTCAATTCGGTCTTATTCCGGTCTAAATCCGGTCTCAATTCGGTCTTATTCCGGTCTAAATCCGGTCTCAATTCGGTCTTATTCCGGTCTAAATCCAGTCTTAATTCGGTCTTATTCCGGTCTAAATCCGGTCTCAATTCGATCTAATTCCGGTCTAAATCCATTCTCAATTCGGTCTTATTCCGGTCTAAATAAGGTCTCAATTCGGTCTTATTCCGGTCTAAATCCGGTCTCAATTCGGTCTTATTCCGGTCTAAATCCGGTCTCAATTCGGTCTTATTCAGGTCTAAATCCGGTCTCAATTCGGTCTTATTCAGGTCTCAATCCGGTCTCAATTCGGTCTTATTCCGGTCTAAATCTGGTCTCAATTCGGTCTTATTCCGGGCTAAATCCGGTCTCAATTCGGTCTTATTCCGGTCTAAATCCGGTCTCAATTCGGTCTTATTCCGGTCTAATTCCGGTCTAAATCCGGTCTCAATTCGGTCTAATTCCGGTCTAAATCCGGTCTCAATTCGGTCTAATTCCGGTCTAAATCCGGTCTCAATTTGGTCTAATTCCGGTCTAAATCCGATAGGTCACGGAAACAGAAGTGATGATACGGTAAGTTGTTTGTCCTTTGCGAATTCGGAGTCTAGTGTTACAATACTTTTATATAGTGTCTATTTTTGTGCATCTGTAACACTATAGGTGCCTTCGAATCGACAGTTACTTATCCATACGATAGCAGGCGCTCAAGCAGAAGTAGATGTTGAGCAGTGCAATGTGAGAGGTCCTTTGCATTAGCACCAAACAAGGCAGATCGAGGACATAGGTATAAAATATTTAAGAAACCGAAAGGAATAATAGGGTAGAAATTCTTCCGTTCTGGACGACATGTGGAATGGCATAGGTGATAATGGACCTACTGTCTCAGTGGACACTATCACGGCTTTTTAAAAGGAAGCTAGGAAAATTGGGCTAATTCCGGGAGACATACTGATGAACATACAGAGAAATAATATAGATATAGAGAGACAGCTGCATTGAAAGGAGAAAGAGGAGGACGCAAAGATAATCACAGATAACGAGGCTTCAATGTATTGTTTAAGAAAAGTCTTCAACAATCTCTCGTGGAAAAGGCGGTGTAGACTAGAAAACAGCCGGCCACTGTAAAAGCTAGAAATGTCTAAACTAACTTATGTCTACTGTAGGCAGATAGAGTAGTTGTCTATACTAGAAAACAGATTACGCCAAGCCGCTTTAATGATCCTAAATACGGATCAAGTATCACAAACAGAAACACAGCCATAGATGCGCACACAGACAGCAGGCAAACACAAAGACCGTTCAAGCCAGAGGCAGAACGAGAAAGACACAGACTGTCTTTAGAAGACACATCGGCAGCAGAAGCAGACTCCGGATGAAATGGATGTCTGTGGACTTCATTGGGTAAACAGATTGGTCCCTTCTCTGGCTGCGTCGACGCTAGATGAGAGTTTTTGGAACACGAACCCCAGGGGAAGACAGCTGCAGGGCAGACAAGCAATCCACTAAGATGACCGCACCAGCAAATGTCACAGAGGGGTAGTGAATTCATAACGCCAAATTACGCTTTTCGCCATTTTACCCCGAATATAGATCTACCCCACTTTCCGCTTCCAATAGACGCAATAAATAAAAAGCCTCCAGAATATTCGTCTATAGTCAACCAGTCAGAATTGATTCATAGATGTCTGGTTGGGAGCCGCAAGACAGGACAACACGGGATAGGACAAGACGGGATAGGATAAGACGAGATAGGACAAGACAGGATAGGACAAGACGGGATAGGATAAGACGAGATAGGACAAGACAGGATAGGACAACACGAGATAGGATAAGACGAGATAGGACAAGACGAGATAGGACAAGACGAGATAGGACAAGACGGCATAGGACAAGCTGTGTACATTATCAACAGAAAGTGTGAGTCGTGTTTCTAGTATCTCTAAACTGTGCAAACAGCGCATCCCTGGTAGATTGAACTTTCTTGCTGTGCACCAAATTCTTTTAAATGTATGTATTCATTATTTTTTGCAGCAATGTTGTCATATGGCAAAACTAGAAAGACAGATTATCTCAATAAACAGTACTGATAACCAAATTTTTGAAAATTTTACGCACTTGACCATTTAAACTGTGCTGTTTGAAGTTCAGGAAAAACAACACGATTGCGATTCTTAGTGAGCGCAGAGTTGAGACAGTAGCTAACACATTGACAGTTAACAAACCATCTTCTGTGCTGTGGCACACATATCATCTACTGTATCAAACATACCATCTTCCGTAGCAAACATACCATTTTCTTTTGTAGCAAACATACCATCTTCTTTTGTAGCAAACATACCATCTTCTTTTGTAGCAAACATATCATCTTCTTTTGTAGCAAACATACCATCTTCTTTTGTAGCAAACATACCATCTTCTGTAGCAAAACATGCCATTTTCTGTAGCAAACATACCATCTTCTGTAGGAAACTAATCTTTTGTAGCAAATCCATCTTCTATAGCGTCACTTCAACAGATTATCCATAATTATAATCTTCTGGTTTCTTCGGCATTAAATATAACTTCTGCACAGGTGCTGTCAAAACCAAATAGCTGAAAAAACTAATCTCACGAGACAGTTCCAAGTGATGCATGGGATGCAAGCATCTACGTAAAGATGACGCTATTGGGAGGCCTTCAATGCATATGGTCCCATCGATCAACGAAGACCTTTCGAAGTCAGTCTCACGAGAGATGGATCACCGATACGAAAGACGTTCTTCGTTTTGATGAAAAAGAAAGTCAGCCCGAATAAATTGTCGTTTTAAACCGCAACTTAATTGCACAGTTCAAACAGTCTGCACTGTAAAAGGAATTTGGTGTAAATTTCATCCTCACGATCTACAGTACAGTTAAGATGTTTCAGTCAGTAAAAGTGTCACAACTTGGCACAAGTTTGAATCGGGTTAGTTTGCTAATGAAAACTTGGCCGTGTTAGCTTTAGAAAGAGAGACCAATGTAAAGAATATTTTTCAGGAAAACACAGAATAATCAAGCACTTCACGAAAATGCTGGAGACGAAGCCAAACAAAAGACACACCTGTTCATCTGTGGCAAATAAGAAACTAATTAACACAGGACTCAAAACCCGTCGCTTGTCGCTTCCTATAGATACTGAGCTAGAAGCCGAAATAGGCAAGAGTGGTCAACAATGTAGAATATCCTTAAATTCAGCAGGTGCCTGTTAATTTGCTATAACTTTCAAAGTAGCAATCCGATTTTGATGCCGTTTGTTTTATTTGACACAGAATATAGCCTTTTATTGCACAGCAAAATTGCAGAATAATCAAATAATAGTTGCTGAGGACTTCAATGACATGAATATTCCAAAACTTTTTACTCAATTTTTTCACTCTATAGGCCTACCAATGAAAGAATCAAACGCACATAACTTTAGTTAGAAAAAAGATATTTCATTCTGTAAAAAGTATTTTGAAGCAGATTAATTGTAGAATATGACTGAATAAAAAGGTCAGAAACCGACATGTGACGGGTTTTGACCCCTGGCGTCACAGATGATGTTTGGTTTTGATTAATAATACCTGACTGTTTAATTATTGTATCTGTACCTAGTCAATTACTATACTTAGAACTATATGTAAGATCAGATAACAAACTAAAAATATTTATCAGAACGGATATTACTCATTATTGCAACTTAATCTTATGAGTTATTACTTGTGAGGTGTTTTTTACGACATATTGCTTACAAGATAATACTTAGGAGATATTACTTAAGAGTTATTAGTTACGAGATATTACTTAAGAGATATTACCTACGAGTTATTAGTTACGAAATATTACTTATGAGATATTACTTACGAGTTATAACTTACGAGGAGATATAACTTACGAGATATTACTTATTACGTAACAATTTACGAGATATTACTTATGAGATATTATTTATGCGATATCATTTATTAAATATTACTTATGAGATATTACTTACAATATATTACTTATGAGACATTGCTTATGAGATATCACTTATGAGATCTAACGCATGAGATATTTCTTATGATATATCACTTATAAAATGACATATTACTTATGATATATTGCTTATGAGATATTATTTATGAGATATCACTTGAGATATTACTTATGAGGTATTTCTTATGAGATATTACGAGGTCTAACGTATAAGATATTACTTATGATATACTGCAGGCTGTCTGTTCTGTTAGTAGTTAAGATTTGTCTTCTGTCATTTGTGTTCTTGTGAATTGTTTCAATTGCATAACTGTACACTGTAACCGGTTGCGGTTTGTCAACCGGATTGTTTCAATAAAGAATATTATTAATATTACTCATGATATATTAATTATAAATGATAAATTATTTATGAGATATTAATGTATTACTGCAGTATCGCTGCCATGCTGCATTAGTCAATTATTAATGGAATGCTTCTATGAATACGTGGCAGAGTCGCATAAACAGTAGGCTACATGGATGACCAGGTCTCGATTGTAAGTGCTGTTTTAAGGGCAAGGTCTCCGTGCAATATAGTCCCACCTCTGCGTAACTTTATTACGGAACAGGAAACGAACCGTGAAGTACATCTGAGTGTGCACATGAGCCTAACTTGATAGAGGCGGCTGAAAGGGCGAGGGAGCAAGGGCAGGAATCGACGGGAATGGTCACTTGGCCGCATTCCTTCTCATTCCTACCAGAGACAACGAGTAAAAGGTTTCCTTCTCGGGGGACGAATTTAGCTTTCAATACTCTGAAGAATTGATGCGTTCGCTCTTCTGTTCCTTCTGCCTTTCCCTCTCTCCACTCGTCCGTATGTCTGCCAGTCTTCTTCGCTCCGTTTGGTGTCTCTTTCTCTTTTCCCCTATGTGTGATCGTCTGTCTCCGTGTGTCCGTTCGTGTACTGCTCTGTATCTTTAGGATTATGTGCAATCTGCCTTAGTTCTGTCCATCCATATACGCGTCTAGCCTGAGGCGCAACAAAATGGCGGCTCTGCAATGCAGGACATGCCCTGCTCGTGACGTTTAATCGATACTGGTGCAATTGACAAGTCGTTGGTTGCAGAGGCGAGGAGCGTTGATATTAAGGCGTATACGCCATCTGGCAGGCGTCGTCGGATGGCGTCGACGGCCAACTGGATGCGGAATATTATTACAGAACGACGGAGAACTTGGAAGAAGAAGGCCGAGGTCAGGTCAGGTCAAGGAAGGTCAGCATTCATCGGGGAATGGTGACTTCTTCGTCTGTGTGAGTCATATGGCTGCCGCTGGATGATGAATATTTGACCAAGAAAGTAACCTTGAGATTTAGACCGAAGATCACATGGGAAGGAAGGAAGGTCGAGATCATTCGAATACAGGAATAAGGAACATCCCATGTGATGCTAAGTGTCATTACGAACGAAAATATTACATCAGTTAGCAAAACTGCTGAGCCAGCTGTGAGTGAAGGACTTGCTCAAGGTTCCTAGACAGCAACCCGTCTCGGGGAAGGATCGAACCTGTACTCTGAGTTACAAGACGAGAACTCCGCTACCGTGTGCCATAACTGATTCCAGAAGACTTGGAGAAAGAACTGCATGATATATCGAAGCTTAACTGAGGTCAATAAAAATAATAAATTTACGAATTTCGAATGAGAAAGAGTGACAGGAGAAAGCGCCACTCGATCCGAGGTTACCTTTATGGGAAATAGCAGTGGACACTTGAACTTCAAAGCATAAAGCAATGGATATCCGAGATCAACTTAGGAGACAAAAGACATCCGAGGTCACCTTCAAAGCATAAAGCCATGGACATCTAAGATCACCTTGAGAGCCAAAAGCACTGGACATCCGGGGTTACCATCTTTCACAGATCACTTTAGAATCAACAACTTCTTGGCAGTTTTTAGCAAGTGCCTCTTTAGTCACATAATCCTACAGAACCAACGAGGAGACGTATAATAGTCTATAAAACTCACCACCATCTTCGCAAACAATCTCACAAGATTAGCGCACAATCTCGTCAGGAACCCTGCGCTCATTGAATCCTTCCGACATCCGGTGCGTGCTGGAACGACAAAAGCTGTTGTTCCTCATAACAAAAGCACCATCCTCCCATTCGGTTGTCAGTAGCAACTGCAGCCGTCGCCAAGGACGACGGACGACACTTGCCAACGCAGCGATCCGTCTTCTTTGTCGTCATAGCAACCGAGTCGTGCTGGGAAAGCGGAATTGTCGACTACGTCTGTTTCGAACTGAAAGCGATGACGTGAGTTAAACGAAGAGGGATCCGGAGGAGCTGGATAGATCTCTGGACGTTCAAGATTGTCGATTAAATGAATGCGCAACTGCATGCCTCTCTGGGTGTCTGCAATTCTGGTTGTCATAGTAACCCAACATTTATATACATACATATATACATGTACATACATATATATATATATAAACACATACATATATATATATATATATATATATATATATATATATCATCTGTTCCTTGCGCCATGGGTACGAATAACTGATCTCCATTGTCCTCGGTCATTTGTCAAGTCTCGTGCTTCTCTCAATGTCAGTTCAATTAAATTCTTGCTATGTCTTCATTTATACTGCTATATATATATATATATATATATATATATATATATATATATATATATATATATAAATATATATATATATAATACATGTATATGTATATATGTGTATATATATATATATATTCGCCTGAATACTTGCTAATGACGGTTTACCTGTGTTTTGGTAGTAGCACGTGTCTTTAGACTTGCACCTGTGAGCGATACGAAGCGACTGTTGCCATGTATTTGTCTGTAATGGTCGGAGTGACTTCAGAGTCGGACTACTCTTGGTTTTAGATAGATATGTGGAAATTGTGATATAGACGTCTTTTAAGATGTTTACAAAGAGAAACAGGTTTACAGAGGGTTTCATAAAATGAGTTTAATAGAGAGACGTACCTTTAAATTAGTCTAGACAACAAGCGAGAAGACACAGGCAATATAAAAGATCATTCTAACTGCAGACTTATACATAAGTATATTAATATTATATGTATATATATAATTTATATATCGCAGATTATTACACACACGAACCGTAACTTAATATAACACACATAGAATGTCATAGATATATATAGGTCATATGTTATGTACAATTATAGGATAATAATTATACAGAGCACAAGTGTGTCTTTATATAAAATATCTAAATATAAAAATATCAAGTGATTTGGATCATAGAGGGAGGAAAACGCATAGCCAGGGAGGTACGTAGATATATATACAAGCAGGCAGTGCTTTTTTCAGCCGGAGCAGTCCGGAACGGCGTTCTGGGACCTTTTTTCAACTACTAAAAATAAGTTAGTTAATTAACATTTTTAATAAAAAATTATTCAATTATTTAAAATTACTTAGATACTTTAATTTGATTTAAGTGCTTTCAGTGTTTATTGATATTGATATGTATGAAATTTAAATATTTGAACAAAATATACCCCTACAACTGTTCTGAATTTTTTAGTCCCGGAACCTTTTTCTCTAGAAAAAAAAACTGCAAGCAGGCATATATAGACAGGGTGTGAGAAGTACAGATACTTCAGAAGAACAAACAGAGACACAGTTAGATAGAGACAAGGAGAGAAAGAGGCGCCTTGGATGAATGGCTGCGTGTTTCCGTTCGACGGCTGTGAATCTGACGTCAGAAACGGAAGATGGATCATCGACGAAGAGTCTCCCATTCATTACGTCAAACGATCTTTTCAGGCGACAGACAGATGGCGCTAATTTACGGCCAGCGAGTGCCTCGGACTTCCGGTTTATGCGGAGAATTTGGCGGGAAAAGCTGACCAGTGAGAAATCATCATTATGGAAAGCGGAAAGACGGGGATGGATGGATAAGCATGTGGAGTTAAACAAATGAATGCTAGAAAAGATTTAACAGTTAGCAGCAGCGTAATGTAAGGTCGACGTCAAAAGCCCTGACAGCCACAGGATGTCGTTAAACACTACGTACCGGTTTTATGTCCGCCAGGTCGTAAATGAAGGTGTCTGGCCATCAACAACAGTACATGCCTATTTGTGATACATGCGTGGCTGGTTACCACGAAGAGGGAAATATAACTGTCTTTCAAGAGAGAGAAACATAATTTGAACCGGTGTTTAATCAACGAATCCGTGACAACGGAATAAGTCATTAATTTTTAGTCTCAAACAGTTAAAATTGCGTGGAGGTCCTCAAAGACGTCCGCGCTCTGAGCGCGGACGTGTTTGAGGATCGCAACGTTTCGGATTCACGAAGCCATAAACTCGAGGAACTCCGCCACTGATCGTACTCTGTCAATGCCAGTCCCAAGCCTGGATGAAGGAGGAGGGCGACGCTAATGATCTTTGTTATCACACAGTGTCGTTAAATTGAAACTACTACTACTACTCTCTAGCTCCCTCGTGGCCAGTCTCCCATGCCGTGTGATCTTCCCATAAACAATGTACGGTCATTGTGCTTATTATACAGTAGCTGAGTCGACTTGGAGGCGTAGATAATAATAATAATAATAATAATAATAATAATAATAATAATAATAATAATAATAATAATAATAATAATAATAATAATAATAATAATAATAATAATAATAATCTTTGTTTATTACCTCAAACTGACACACCGCAGTATGATTACAATTCATAGTATGAACGGATGATCACAAGTTATTACATGCGTCGAATTTAACTGCTTGACAGCCATGCAAGGAGCCCATCACGTCCAACTGCTCATTTTACCAACGCCATCTGGCGAATGAAATGCTGAGTCGATCTTTGGGAGGGTAGCAGGAAAAGATCCCGCGTCCATGCTGATCTTCTGCTCTTCGTGCCAGACTGGTACCGTTACCCTGAAGCCCCCTCCCCGTGAGGGAGAAATCTTGAAGCAAATGTCTCCCTATCGGGGACCTGAACCACATTCTGTTGGAAAACAGTCTAACATGCTGATCATTGCTCTATCGCGGAAGGACGATTAAGTAATTCGGCGGCCTCCCACTATTTACGACAGACGTCGATTAAACTTAGAAGCAGACGATCTGTAAGTACATTAAGGTCTCTCTCGTGACATTGCGCAATACAGCCGACAGACAGGCAAAAAATGAAGTTAAGCGGAACTCGCGCCGGTCGTTTGAGCTGGACATCCCAAAGATATAATCGTTGGTGAAAAAGTAGTCGAATGTCAGTGAAGCATGCGACGTCAAGGTCGTAATCGTAATCGTATTGACTCAACGTTTCTAAAGCGTTAAGCGCAGGGAACCAGTTTATTCACGAGCGCTGCGTCAGAGGGGTTTGTTCAGAGACAATGCCATACAATAAAACTGTGTTTGATATTGCCGTCCTTCCAAAGCTCAGAAGTGCAGACACGACCATACAACAGAGCATCGATGGCGTTGAGCAGTTGTGATTGAAGGACTTGCTACACAGTAATTGTCTCTGACCAGACTCGAACCCGTGCCATTCGCGTTACAGGCCGAGCACTCTAACCAATCGGCCACCGTGTCACACAATGTCCAGTGGAGATCTGAGAGGAGGCAGAACAGCAAGTCTAACTACTGGACGGATTGAGCAGTGAACCAAATACATGAGACGACTTTGTCTGCTTCTATCAGACCCGTAACTTAAATGTAAATGTAGACGTTTTAAAAAGCGACCGCATGGCCTCCTTGACCCTGCTCATTTTTAAGTGAATTAATTGGGTGAGATCCGTAACCACTGTTGCCCGTTTGAATGGGTTCCACGCCAGTTTACATGTAGGTCCCCGTGTACGGACCGTGCTAGCTGAACAGCATACAGCTCCCGTAATCGTTTATACGCTCAGTTTGCCTGAACTCTGCCGTTCTTATAGACCACAGGGTGAATAGAGAGGCTGAAGAGCACGTAGGCCTACTAGCTTATTCATATTGAAACAGCTTCGTATTAGGTTTGTTTATATGCATAATCTGTGTTAGCAAGATACGACGGACCTTTGAAGATATGATGGATTGACCGCTGTCCCCAGGACTTAGAGTTCAAATGTATTGACGATTTTGAAAGTCTCTGCTCAAATTACCATTACTCTCCGCAACTCCACAGCAGACTGTGGTACCATATCCCATCCTTTCTATCCTTTTCCTTTCCTCTCCTATCCTACAATATGCTATCCTTTTTTGCCTATCCCATCCTATCGGTTTCTTTCCTATCCTATCTTATACTATCCTAAGCTATCCTATCATTTTCTTGCCATTCCTATCTGATCGGTTTCTTTATTATCCTATTCTATCCTATCTTATCCTACCATATCCTTTCATATTCTATCCTAACCTATCCTAAACTATCCTATTATTTTCTTGCCTGTCCTATCGGTTTCTATCCTATATCCTATCCTTTTCTATCCTCTCTTCTGCTATACTGCGATCTGCTCTGCGCGCTCTCTCTCTCTCTCTCTCTGCTCTCTCTGTCTGTCTGTCTGTCTGCCTGTCTGTCTCTCTCTCCCTCTCTTCCTCCTAATTTCCTCTCCTCCCATTTACACACACCACTTCTCTCAATCTTTATACATTACTGGGTCTTCGACACTTTCCCATTCCCTCACCCCTTTCCCCAACTGTCCTGCTCCCCATCTTCATCCAACACAACCATCTGCATCCTCAACCGTAATCATTATCCTTGGAGCCGAAGCGATTTCAGACTTTCGATTTTTACACGAGATGACTGATTAAACGCGACGCTGTTCGGACGTCAACCAGAATTGATGACTCGCGTCACAGATAAGCCGCTTCTCCATTAATCCCGGCCTTAGTGGAAGGCGCCCCTGTATAATTCCAGGCGGTCATCGGACGGCACGTTCGCCCGCCGACCGCAGCGGCCAGCGCCGGCCTCTCGCCCGTCGACGGCGCCTGGCGTGCGAGGCACCCAGTGCCGCACGATCAGTAGTTCCAAGTCACGTCGCAGCGAATAAATTTCAAACTGGAAACTGAAGCGTGTAGAAAATTGGGCAGTTGGAAATCTACTGCAGATGACGGAATGATACTCTGGGGGCTATTCATGCAGTTGAGAACGAGAATCGACAGAACGAGAACGAAAGCGAATTCTGAAGGCTGAAAGTCGACGCCATATTTCACTGATGCTCTCATCTGTTAGTCTTCTGTGAGCGACGATTGTATGCGTCACGCACACAAACGTTGCTCGCAGAGGACTAACAGACGAACACACGAGTGAAATATGGCGACCTTTTTACACCACAGCCACAACGTGACGCCATCGCTTTTCTCTACAGCTTTTACAATACAATACAATACAACAGATGAAAAACTGCCACTCTCAATAACTCATGTATTCTGTTGCGTTTTGTCGACAGTTTTGTGTTAAATAAACGAATATGATGATGATGATGACTGATCTTTGATATCGCCCTTCTTACGAAGTTAAGAAGTGCCACACGCCTCGCGGCGCAGAAGCAATTATATTGCAGAGCAATTGTGCGCGAAGGACTTGCTCAAGGTCCCTACGCGGACGGCTTGAGGTGGATTCGAACCTGCAACCCTCCGGCTGCAAGGCAACGAACATACCCCTATACCACCGCGCCCCACTATATTTACGTGACAACGTTGTTTTACTGCCTCCGGTGTTGGCTCGTACGTGAAAACTGCTTTAATAAATGATTAGGTCTAACGATAACAATTGAGTTGTAGTTTTAGCTGCAAATGTGCTTTAGTCTTAAATTGTTTATTTCCATTTCCTGTACTGCTGAATGTGTAGGATTGCACGACAGTTTTCTACATTGTCGATAAATTGAAGTGTATATGTTTATAAATATTTCATTGGTTCGTTGTTCGCACGTGAAAAATACTTTAAAGCCATACGTCAAAATTTAACCTCGTTAGCTTTACATTTAGCCTACACCCGGAAAAACCAGCCAAAACGGTTACAATGATTAACATCTGCGTAGGCATAATTAAGAAGGAAATATTACCTGCCCAACTGAAATCCGCCTGTTTCGAATTTTAGTATTTTTCTAGACATTTAAATATAGAAAATATCTGATTTTCTACTCACTGGAAGTGTTCTGATTTTCCGCCGAATTCCTCCTTGTTCGAAGGGAGGAAGTCTTGATACTTGAGTTTCCAGGATGTCCTGACGGAGGATCCTTTTCTGACAGACTGCGTCCTTCTTCCCTGGACCATTGAACCCCTCTTGCCCGGAGCACCCAGCTCGGACACGGCTATGACAGTTGCCAGCGGGGTCTGAATGGACACTTCTTCCATGGTGGTCCGGTTGCGACGTGAACAGGTTAAGTCTCGATCTAAAAGATATCTTCTCAGTGTGAATGTAATACTTCCGCTGGTGTGTCATTATCAATCAATCAATCAATCAATCAATCAATCAATCAATCAATCAATCAATCCTTTGTTTCCAGAAAACAGATGACAAGTAGTGATACAGAAAAATCACCGATTATGAGTTTGGAAATTTAAAACAGTCAAATCGCATGATTAGCATATTAACTTTTGAGGGAAACAATCGGATACCCAAAAGGGACTAAAGTCTCGCTAAGTTAGGGATGCCCGTGTACCAAGGTAAGGCTTAAGCGTGCGTTTCAGGGCCGTAAATTCTGGGGAGGGAAGGGTGGGAATTCCCTCCCACTAGTGGAAGTTTAGAATATTGTTTTGCTCAATGCATTAATTAAATAATTACATTTCCTACGCAGTGCTGTTATATGGGAAGTATACACATTTTCGAAGGGCAGTTTTCCCTTCCCTTGAAACAGGTTTACGGCCCTGGTGCATTTGTGATGGAGATAGAAATAAAACAAAGAGCAAAAGGAGCCAAAGTCGAACAAACACGAATAGAACAAGCAGAAAGGGCCTATAAACTATCACCACGTGTGATAGCTTTACAGCAACTACGCGTTGTCTCTCTCTCAACGAACAGAGTATGTCTAAATTTATTAACACCAGAGATTCCGGTTCTTTTTTGACGACCGAAACGCCGTACCAGTAAAAATTTCTAGATTAACTTGAAGCCTGAATCCGGAGTTCCGGTTCCTTTTTGTTTAGGACGGGATCACTGATTAACACACAAGATTCTCTATATATACACACACAAATAAATCATACATAAACCATTCGTATCATTCTGATTGGTTCTAACCAACTACTCTATATATAGCGTCCTATCGTCGTATAGTGCCTGTTCCCGCGATAGTTCAATATAATTTACATACATAGGCTACATAAAAATGAAGCACCAATCCTTCTCATAAAGTAAAGCAGCAAGTTCATATCAATCAATCAGACGTTTATTGATTCAACGACAACAGGAAACTTACAGGAGATAATCAACTCAGTAATTTTCAAAGTTAACCTGTTGATGCCGTCAACAGGACAGCCTTAAAGGATCAAATAATCCGCTACATATAATATAATAAATCCACATGTCACGATGCATATGACAGGACCGAAGAAAGACGACGGGAACGAGCCAAAAGAGAGGAAGGAAAAGAGACTATAGAACAAGACAATAAGAAAGGACGGAAGGAGTTAAGGGGCAGAAGAGAAGCCGACCAAAGAAGTTGCAGATGCATATAGACAGCAAATTGAAACCAGAGACTAGAAGCTGAAGCCACAGAAAAGAAGAGACACTCCGAATTGGAATTCGTAGAGAAAGTGTCGCAGTAGAGACTTGAAGACAGCGAATGGAGACTCAGAAGCCAGAGGTTGAAGCGGAACTGAAGCCTAGACAGACCGAGTTAGATATTCAGAAGGAGCAACAGGAGCTCTGCAGTCAGCAGTTGACGTTAGAGTGACAGAAGAGAGCAAACAAAAGCCAAGGATGTGAAAGAGCTACACTTCACTTCAAACGATAGAACGAGAAGTGCGGTGACTACAAATCAGTGGAGGCGCCAGGATTTCAGGTTGGGGGGCCTATAGCTCCAAGCCCTTCCCTCTTGTCCCCTCCTCCCTGTGATTTGCAATGATTCCCCACTTTGTTTGGGGGGCTGAGCCGCAGTTAGGGGGCCACTCATGGCTAAGCCTCCCTATCTCCTCTGGCGCCGCCACTGCCACAAATGCAGATAATTAATAGGAAAGAAGTTGGAGGAGCACACGAGATGTGAACCCCGGTCTCTCGGTACAAAGACCAGCACCCACTTGAACAGTCGTAATAGTTCCCCACAGAGTTGAAAAGGTCAGTCGCTAGGCGGCGAATGACTCAACGCGTGACGTATCTTTTGTAGTATCATCGATGGTTGGTATCGATATATTGTGCGTCATCACAACGGACGATCTGTGGCGTTCGTTCATGAGTCACCACAGACTACTGTGCACCAACACGCCTCTACGATTCTCTTTCGTGGTGCGTGTATGTAGGCTATGTATGCATGTTACATGTATCCTAAGTATGTATATGTAGGCCTATGCGTATATGTATGTATGTATGTATGTAAAATTATATGTATGTATGTATGCATATGTATACACTGTGTCCGGATAAAAAGGGACCCCTTTTGTTATCATGAAAATAAACTAGTAAATATTCATCGATTTTTAAAATTCCAAAACCATTTTAATCCTGACATAATTTGCTAACATGGTTAAAATGTAAAATTTCCTGTCATCAAATAATTACGTCATAATGACGTCATTTGCATCAAAATTTAAGTATGACAAAAAATTGTTGCGTCGGATGATCGGATCGTCGTAAAACGGAAATCCATTTAACAGAACCAGGCGGGAAAATAAGTGGAACTTTTCCCCGTGATTGTTTGCTGTCGGAAAAATTGTTGTCTGATATCCAGGGTATATTCGGATTATTACACATTCCAACAAGATGGCGCTCCAGCTCACTGAGCTCGTGAAACTGTTGAACTGCAGACAAAGGATACTCTGGATTTCATGCCTCCTAATCTTTGACTGCCAAACAGCCCGAACTTTAATCCCGTTGATTACAAGATTTGGGGACTAATGCAATAGAAGGTTTACAGGACAAAGATCAGAGACATTGAAGAACTCCGTGCGCGTATTGTTAATGCATGGGATGAATTTGATCAGCTGGTTATCGCTGCTGCCTGTGGCGCGCTCGTCTTGAAGCTTGTGTTGAGGCAGAAGGCGGGCACTTTGAGCACGCCTTGTAGTCTAATATTATTGAAATGTAAAAATTAAATTAAACTAAAATTTATAATTGATGAATGACAGTTTAAAATAATATTGAAAATTTTAGATGATTTTTGTGCCGTCCTTGACACTTGAATTTTGATGAAAATGACGTCATTATGACGTCATTATTAAATAACGAAAACGTTTATACTTTATCCAGTACTTAGCAAATTATGTCAGGATTAAAATGGTCTTGGAATTTTAAAAATCGATGAATATTTACTAGTTTATTTTCATGATAACAAAAGTCAAAAGGGGTCCCTTTTTATCCGGACACAGTGTATATATATGCACGTATGTATTTATGTAAGTATGTAGGCCTATAATTGTGTATGTCTCTAGGTTATTGTATGTATGTGTGTACGTATGTGTGTGTATCCGGATATTTAACATAGCGCCTTATCACTACCTTACCTCAGAAAAGTGCCTCGCAAGCACTGTCGCACAAAGCGAACTACTATTATACAATAGTTTATCCATTGTTTTAGCGACATCTTGTGGCTGCTGCCCGGTCTATTATGTCCATCTGCAATTCTGCATGTCTCTTTTTAAAGACAGTTCTAAAACATGTATACGCCTGTCTACATGTACACTGTGTCCGGAAAAAAAAGGAACCCCTTTTGGTAATATGAAAATAAACTAGTAAATGTTCATCGATTTTTAAAATTCCAAGACCATTTTAATCCTGATATAATTTGCTAAATACTGGTTAAAGTATGAAAGTTTTGTTATTTAATAATGACGTCATAATGACGTCATTTTCATCAAAATTCAAGTGTCAAGGACGGCACAAAAATCATCTAAAAGTTTCAATATTATTTTAAACTGTCATTTATCAATTATAAAGTTTAGTTTAATTTAATTTTTACATTTCAATAATATTAGACTACAAGGCGTGCTCAAAGTGTCCGCCTTCTGCCTCAACACAAGCTTCAAGACGAGCGCGCCACAGGCCAATAGCAGCAGCGATAACCAGCTGATCAAATTCATCCCAGGCATTAACAATACGCGCACGGAGTTCTTCAATGTCTCTGATCTTTGTCCTGTAAACCTTCTATTGCATTAGTCCCCAAATCTTGTAATCAACGGGATTAAAGTTCGGGCTGTTTGGCAGTCAAAGATTAGGAGGCATGAAATCCAGAGTATCCTTTGTCTGCAGTTCAACAGTTTCACGAGCTCAGTGAGCTGGAGCGCCATCTTGTTGGAATGTGTAATAATCCGAATATACCCTGGATATCAGACAACAATTTTTCCGACAGCAAACAATCACGGGGAAAAGTTCCACTTATTTTCCCGCCTGGTTCTGTTAAATGGATTTCCGTTTTACGACGATCCGATCATCCGACGCACCAATTTTTTGTCATACTTAAATTTTGATGCGAATGACGTCATTATGACGTAATTAGTTGATGACAGGAAATTTTACATTTTAACCATGTTAGCAAATTATGTCAGGATTAAAATGGTTTTGGAATTTTAAAAATCGATGAATATTTACTAGTTTATTTTCATGATAACAAAAGAGGTCCCTTTTTTTCCGGACACAGTGTATATACCTGTCTATATACCTATCTATATGTCTGTGTATATATATAGGAAAGGGCCAAGACGACGTTTAACGCTTAACTACTTCATGCATTTCAACAATTGCTTAGTGAATCACTTGAAACTGTGTGACCTGTAGAACGAAGATAACAGACAGACAGACCTACAGACCTACAGACAGACTGTCAGACAGACAAACAAACAGACACCGTTCCTTCTCTGTGGTTGGTCTAACAACCTGGAACGGGCTAACACTAGATTTACGACACCTTCCAAACTGTTCTCAGTTTCACCAACTGTTGAAGACTGCATTCTTCCGTATGGCCTGGGTCGGGAGCGCCTCTGAGTAGGGATCTTGAAGGGGCGCTATATAAATTCTGATTGATTGATTGATTGATTGATTGACAGACAGACAGACAGACACCGACAGACAGACAGACACCGATAGACAGACAGACAGACGACGATTGTATGAAAGAACATCTTACAACATAAGCCACGATGTGTTCTTTTGTGTATGCTTATCAATGTCTTGACGATGATGACTAAGCCAGTGACGAAAACTATATCGACGATGATAATGACGACTATAGGACAGCCGATGACTGCGATTACAACAACAAAGACAGATGCTCATGACAGTGATGATAAATAACTACGACAAATTCATGGCGAAGAAACAACAACAGAGAGGCTGAAATTCACTTACCACGCTGTTCCTCGTAGCAATTCCCAGATTCCCATTTCCTTGCTATAGCCTTTCCCGATTCAGACGGGAATCTGCTGTTTACGGAAGACTCACGTCGATTGTAGTCTCCTCAGAACAGTCAGGTTTCCAATCTAAACCTGAAAATCAAGGAATGTCTTCGCCACTATTTTCGAGAATGGTCGACATCTTCACAAAATGATTCCTGTACTACAGACACAGATCGCCGAATTTGTCCGCCCTATGTCAGACAGAATTTCAGTTGCTTCGTAATTTTCGAGATGATTCGCGATAGCTTTAGAGAGAGACAGAGACAGAGAGACAGCTTTAGAGAGAGACAGAGACAGAGAGACAGATAGACAGAGACAGAGAGAGAGAGCGTACGACTGATCACTTCCGGAATTAACAGGATCAGTGGGCGTGTTGAGACGCCTTCAATTAATCAAGCGAGTCCCTTCGGACGCTTAGCGCGTATCCTCTATCAGCGCCAAGTTTACAGACCGCCTATTATTACAGTGCTTCTCCTTCTTCGTCTGTCGCCGTCTTTGCTTTGGAGGACCGACGACCGTCTTTAGGACCGGCGGTCGCTCGGGTGAGCGGCGGCGGCGACGGCAGGCGGCAGAGGCTCTGGCTGAGGAGGCCCTGCGTACACATGCTCGCGGCCGCCGTAGTCCTATATACAAACACGCCAAAGACCGATGAAGAGGGAAGGAGGAAGGAAGCGGGAAGAAGAGACGGACGGACGGAGGGAACGAGGGATGGAGGGAGGCAGAGTGAGATCGAAGGATGGCTGGTGGCTCACGGTGGCTGAGGCAGAGGCAGAGGAGGGTGGCCCGACCGAAACTCTATCGATCTACGTCGGCCTGTGACTATGCGGTTCTCCGGTTCTGAGACAGACAGACGCATCGGGTACAGACAGTTCTACAATCTATAGGTTCTGGTTATGGGGTGTATATTGTATTGTATTGTATTGTATTTGAACACTTGTTATAGCGCCTCAACCAGATTTTCCATTCAGAGGCGCTCCCGACTACTGCGCGAACGCTGAATCGGAGTTTCACGCCGAAGCGCATGAGCAATTGCGAGTGAAGGACGTCTAGACTGCGGATCAAACCCATGTCCGCATGCAAATTTAGACTGAACGTGGTTTGTGCTTACAATAAGTTAACAAATTAGTTAAACAATCAATGTGTCATTCATTCATTCATTTATTTATTCATTCAGAGCATTTATACAGCGCCCCCGAAAGAGAACTACTCGGAGGCGTTCCCAGCCCAACCTCGGCATAAAAGAACAGTTTTCAAGTGTTTATAGACAGTGTATGCAGAATCCCTAAATCGTAATCCTAAGCTCCAAGCTTCTAAAGCGCCACTCGAAAGCCATGCGCAGGACACCAGCTTATTCGTGAGCGCTGCGTCGAGTCAGAGGGGTTGTCTAAAGGCTAGTCAAAAGGAGTTCAGAGTCCGGTTGCCAGAGGGTAAAAGGGGCAGAGTAGCTGTTAAGGCGGGTGTCGTTTAGGTCGAAAATTGTACGGCGGAGGATCACATAAGTCGTGGTATGAATTCTTGAAGAGGTGAGACTTCAGATGTTCACACAAGTTTTGGCTGTGTTACACCGAGGGAGCAACATGCACATGCAAGTGATGCAACTTCTTGGCTGGCGTTTTGTATTTGATACTTGCTAAAGTAGTTATTCATTTATTGTGTTATAGACGTTTTTACTTCAGCAATACCTAGTACAATAAACTTTTCCAACTGTGGCCGTAAAATGACAAAAATTACACAAATATTCTCATAGATTATATCGGATATAATGTATAATTTCATCCACCTTAGGTCTGTACTTGACTGAGGTTCGCTCACACAACCTATATCACATTTCTGGCCACTTATTTGTATGATACCTAGGGGCGAAACTTCAGAGGGGTGAAATGTGGGGAGCGAATCTTTCGGGGCGATTTGTGGGGCGAAATGTCCGTATTCCGGGAAGGAAAGAGCAGGCACGGTAGAGGAAGAGCAGATACGGTATGGAAGGCGTAGGTCCCAATTGGAGTCCGCAAAAAGCGAGTCAATAATTTTGAAGTCAGTGAAGCAAGACTTATCCTTGCTACTCATGGCTTATGGATGCAAACGCTCTCTTTGCAAAACGACTCTCTTATTGTCTTGTGATCTAACGAAATTAGGTCTACATATATTCACAATAAGCCTATTGATGTTGTTAGTTTTTTGTGTTGTTGTTTTACCAGCGGCAAAATAATCCCTCATTTTAAATAGAACAGGAGTGAGCCTATATGAATATTTATATTAAACAGTCACCAATCCTCATGCCCAGTGTAGCTTCCAAAAGTGCCTCATTATTATTATTATATTTATTTATTTTAATCCCCCTACATTTCAGGAGTTAACAAATTATCATAGAAAATTTTCTGTGATTATACTGTGGAAACCGTCAAGATCCTGCAAAGCAACAGTGCCAAAAAGGTTAACCTGTAAAGTTTAATAACCCATCACTTCTAACTTCCGGCAAACAGCTGTGAAAGTGTCCTCTGAGACAGTTAGGCCTACTATCGTCAGCATATTCTAAGTCGGGGAGATGGTTGAATGGTAAAACGCTGGCACGAAGATCAGAAGGACGCGGGTTCAATACCCGCATAAGGTTCACTCGCCCTAGGGTGACTGTAAAATGAGCAGTAGGACAGATGGGCGCCTTGGAGGTTGCCAAACTGTTAAATTCGACTACTGTAAAACTTGTTATCATCTGTTACTACTATATCATGTAATCTTACTGCGCACTTGTCAGTTTGAATTAATACACAAATATTATTATTATTAAATCTGGTTATTATTATTATGATTATTATCATCAAAACAAGTGTTATTTATAGTACTAGCAATATTAATTTTTACTTTGCAGTAGACCATATGACTACATCCACTGCGACTTTCCCATGCTCGCTTCTAAATGCTGTTCCAACGACACCGCAGCGACATGCCAAAGCTATAAATATTTACAAGACGGTCCGGATACATCGATGGTCGTCGGACCTTTCCTCGGACGCCGTAATATCATCGGCGTGGCGGCAGTGCAGCCACCGCTGTAAACGCCCACTGCCCTACAGTCCAAGACCGGTAATATATTATTGCTTCAACCGCCTGTTTAAAGCTGGAGATCTCCCGCCAAGACAACCCGCTAACATGTTGTCACGTTGAAATAAGCTTGCGTTAATTGTCGCGCAAAAGGCTCTTACGTGTCGGGTAGAAATATGTGGCTTCGGTGAAGCTGTAAGGAAATTGTCTAACGCGTCGTAGTGTACACACTGCACAGCTTCTGCAGACAATTTTGCTTAGCCTTATTGTAACTGAGAAGCAACTAAAATAAAAATCAGTAACTATAACTTTGACTATAACTAAAAAAATTATTCTAACTATAACTGTAGCAATAACGAAAATGAAAAAGCATTAACTGTAACTGTAACTAGAATAACATCTGTAGGAGAATCACACTTTGATAGAGCTAACATGCAACTGGAACATTCAAAGGTCGCATCACTTCTGTGTTCACTATGTCCTGTGTCGGGGTTCTGCCCGCCGCCTGCAGGAATTTTAGTTGTGTAGGCCTACGCACAACAAGCATAAGACCAAGCGTACGTAGGCCGAGGCTCGGGGACGAAGTGAGCGAACAACCAACGCTTTTTGGAACATTTGGGGTTACATAAAGGCTATTTTGGGTCACCTGAAACACAGGCAACTAAAATAAATTGACTCAATTGAGTATCATGTTCAATGCAAGCATTGGTCAGACAGTTTAACCAAATGTAACTTGTTTTTAGTATAACTTGGTTTGGTCTGTAGTAAATAGCCCATGCAAACGTTTTGTTTTGCCAGTGAGACTTTGTGAGCCCATGTCTCTTTCAAATGCCAAAGCAATTTGGCGATGGCCACTAGTCGTGCGACTGATTATTACTGGAAGTGTGAGAAGGATCATTGCAACAACGGAATCAGTAGGCACATTACCTGTATAGGAGTTTTTAATGTAGTTTGAACAGAATTATTTCTTGTGGCAGCATAGACTTTGGAAGTCTTCGAGCTGTTGCTATAAATTCGCAACACTGATCTTCAGCATCAACTTTGTTTCCATTATGCATTAATGATGTTGTGGCGAGATCGCCGGTATCCCGTGACAGAGTCTCCCCTAAAAGTCTCCCCCGGAGACTCTATTTCGAAACAGATTCTCCCCCGAAGACTCTATTATGAAATAAAGTCTCCGGGGTGAGAGAATAATATTTTAATCCCCCGTTGAAATGAAGTCTCCCCCGGGGGAGACTATATTTCAACGCAAGATAGAATACACTATAGTACTGTTGTTAAAAAGGTGAAATCTTAATATAGACCGTGAAAACTGAATAAAAACGGAGAAAACGTCGTTTTTCAAATAAATAAAAACCCGAAAAAACGGAAAAAGCGAAAAATGAAATAATTTGACTTTCTTACATATCGTACTGCATTTTAAAATTCAAAACCTTGTGTACACAAATTAATTTAAATCAGTAAATAACACAACTTTATTAGTAAACACTAAGTAGGCCTAACGTTAATCTATAAAACTTCAGTCTTGCTTCGACGACACGGTAGATAGGTTCGTAGAAACTGGTTTCAGTAAAGGAACAGTTTTCGTCGAAAGGTATGGATTTCGACGAAGGTGAGTCTTCTTCTGAAGCGACGCGGCGAAGGCATAAGTTCGTAGCGAGCTTCCTCCTCCAAACACCTCTTCAAACGTCGAAGTAGGTTGAATAGGATCGTCACAACAACCAACAAGCCGGCATCAGACAAAACCGTATCACTTGCTTTAAAATTGCTGTATGAAGTCTAAACAATCCTTCGTGAAACGTTCGCAGTTCACAAACCACACGCAGAAACGATGTAAACTCAACCGTTGTCCGGCTGCAAGTAGACTTTCGAAAGGATCGCTCGCCAACGTCTTTTACGCTAACGACTAATCCTATATTCGTAATCGTAATCTCCTAACTTCTAAACCGCTACTCGAAAGCCAAGCGCAGTGCACCAGCTTATTCACGAGCGCTGCTCGATTAAAAGTCCACCATAACGATGTTATCATCATTCGCAAGATGCATAGTCATCCAGAACTTTGAAACTGACGATTCATCTACCGAAACGTCGTTCAACATGACAGGAACGTCGCAAGTCGACCGTCTTCCTTGAACTCCAAATTTCAAGTCCCTCCTTCGACGCGCTTTATTTCGATCTTTCTCACGTCGTCAAGGTAACGCATCAGTTGATTCATATTACGTCACGTTTCCGTTGCATCAGGTTTAACGGTTCATTTAACAGTTAATTACCTTTTATCGTATCGCATCGTATCGTATCTAAAGATTTATATAGCACCTCTCTCAGAATAACTATTCAGAGGCGCTCTCAGCACGAAACCCAGGGGGAAAAGAAACGTTTTTAAAGAACGAGAGACCAAAGAAGAAAAACCAGTCATTAGTTTAGTCCTTAGTGAGGGGAAGGTCTTCCAAGCAGAGGGACCAACCACAGCAAATGCCCGGCGTTGAGCCAAGGCAGTCCTACATTAGTCCTAGGAACAAAACGATCAAGCCAGTCAGCAAAACGCGTTAAATGGCTATTGTCAGACGCAATACGTGCTCCCTGTCGACGCAACCATCCATTTCTGGTGTCTCTCGTACAACATCCATCAAGGCCCTGTGAGTTATTATAGGCGAAAAATTAACAATTACAGACCACATTGATAAGATCCTCTGCTCTGGTTCTGCCTCACTATATATGCAATCCGAACTCTTAAAGCACATGGAGCCTCTGTTAAAGATCTCCAAACTATTACCAGAGCTACAACCATAGCTCGTACGATGTATTCCTCTCCTGCATGGTGGGGCCTAGGCTCGCCTAGCGAGTAGTAGGGACAAAACCCGCCTTGAATGCTTCATGAACAGAATCAGGAATATACTGGTTACTTAAAACCTGATGATCTTACGGATGAACCATTAGCACAAGCGGCAGTTGACGCTCTGTTTAGTGCCGTCCAGAATAATGAGCTTCATGTTCATTGGGCACACAATTTCACCCTCCCCGATAAAGATTCGATGAACTTTATTCCTAGAATGTTATATAAAAACATGTAGCCTACTAATCAACCCATCCATAAGTAGCCATACTGTCAACTGTTATTGTTAACCTACAGCGTTCTGCCAGTTGTTTTCTGAAATATACGAATATACATACATATATCGCTACACATAGGCTACATACTTTATGGATGACCCGTAGCCCTGTGCTGTCTTCTCGGCTTGACCTCCCCGGATTCTGACTTAGTATCTGAATGGACAAAACAACCTGGCTATTGCGGACTTGAATAAGCTTGTCTCCCTGACGCAGGTTTGTGTGACGCTGAGAAATCTTTGAAGATTTTCATTTAGATTACAGCTACGACACATTCATCTTATGCTATATGAAAAATATCTTCAGTGGCTTTTTCATCTTACAATAAAGTAATAGCTTTTCAAAAATATTAAACATCTGATACATTCATTATGTAGCGCATAGCGCATTGGATAACATCTGGCGTAGAGAGCGAGAGGTACCGAGTTCGAGTCCCGTAGGGCGGATATGCTTTGTAGCGCCGTGTATTGCATTTGCAGGCTGTCTGTTCTGTTAGTAGTTAAGATTTAAATTGCATAACATGTAAATGTACAGCGCAGTGCGTTTGTCAGGCGCTTGATTAAAGAAAAGATAATATTATTATTATTATTAGAAAGTCATTCAATCAATACAATCAATGGACTCCCCACCACGCCCATCCATCCATCACCTACAACATTTACAAGGCCCTTAATTCGCGACGTCCTGTAAATGCCCCATCTCCACTGTCACTTCACTATGATCGCTACTGTGGCACCAAATCCTATTCCACGAAACGTTACTGTACTAGTCTATCTAGCGATGATGCGTGGGTGGATAAATGGATGAATTAATGAATGACTTAGTGGGATGGCAGTGCAGGATAGTGTAGTGGTTAGCATGGGTGGGCTGTCAATCGAAGAGGTCGGGGCAGAAATTTGGTTCGGATTTCTGTTCCACCTGCGCCCCCTAGCCAACTCAGCCATAACGAGTACAACGACCATACCTGTCGGTGGGAAGATGAGATGGTAAGGGAGATGACTGGCCACTCACCCTGATATGCTGAGGCTAAGAAACTGAAGTTGTTCAGCACTTCATACCAATGGCTGTCTCCAGTGGCGGCGCCAGGATTTCAGGTTCGGGGGGCTAAAGCTCAAAAGCCATGGTAAGTTATTCCCATTGGAATGCGACGACCTTTTTCCTTTTTGGGGGGCTGAACCGCAGTTAGGGGGCTAAACACCCTCTAGCCCCCCTGACGCCGCCACTGGCTGCCTCTCGGGCTAGTTCAAGGGACTACTCTTCTTCTCTTCTTAATCTTCTTCTCTTCTTAGTGGGATAGATGGATGGGGTCCATGGGTGAATGGATGAATTAATTAATGACTTTATGAATGAATAAGACTTGTAGAGTAACATGCTGGAGTACAACTCCAGCAACTGTTACTCTACTAGCCTTATTCTCATAAAGTCATTCATTAATTCGTCCATTCACCCCAACCACCCCACCCCATCCATCCTTACATCCATCCACCCAACAAGTCATTCATTCCTTCATTAATTCATCCATTTATACATTCATCAACCCACGCACCAACCAACTGGTTTCTCTGTCAGCGTATCCATCCATCCATCCATCCATCCATCCATCCATCCATCCATCCATCCATCAATCTCTGCGTCCATCCATCATCCACCCATCCAATCATCGATTCGTCCCTTTGTCCATCGAAGTAACCTGAGATAGACACCCTATCTGAACATCTAAACCACGCCCAAAGAGAAAGTGAACTGAAGCTCCATCCATCCACCCACGCATCCATCAATCCACCAATCCATCCATCTATCCATTCACCAAACAGCAGCAGCCACCTGTAAGACCATCCAGTCATTCGTCTACGTTCATCCACTCATCCATTCCTACATCTATCCATCCATTACGTCATTTATTCATGTATTCATTCATTCATCCATCCATCCTTACACCCATATTGACCTATCCATTCATTCATCCATCTACCTCAGTGCTGTATGAAGATTGAAGTCCTAACAAGAGATCAAAACCAAGATTTAATCTTCAGGCTGTGCTGTTATGTTACGCTGGACAACATTTTCTTATCTAATGATACCTGAAATGCATGCCACAGTATACCCAGACCTCATCGCTGCTTTTGATATAAAGGGCAATCAGGTGGGAAACGCCAAAATTTTCATTTTTCCATTTAATAAAGCGTGGATATCTCTGGATAAGGGCGACCAGGAGAGAAACGTCAGAAATATGTTTATTTACCCCCTTCATTAGGTCTAAGCGGGGACACCTCCTCCTGAGGGCAGCGTTAAACCGATCGGCCGTTTGTGTTTTATGCCAAGCATTCGAACATAACAGCATAGCCCAAAGATTTTCTCTTCTGATGTAATCTAGGAATTGGATCTTCAGATTTTAGTTTGAATCTCTTGGTTCGGTTATTTCTGTTTAACGACTAGCTGTGTGGTAACAAAGACCATTAGCGTCGCCCTCCTCCTTTATCCAGGCTTGGGACTGGCACTGTCAGAAAGCAAACAGTGGCGGAGTTAATCTCTTCGTAGGACTTCAATCTTCATACAGGGTGTATGAGTGGGTGGATGAATGAACGGCTTGATAGATGAATGGGTGTAAGGATTGATGGGTGGATGAGTACTTGAATAAATGACGGGTGGGTGGATGAAGGGATAAATGAATGAATGGACGAATGGTTGGATGGTAAGCGGATGGCTGTTGCCGTTTGATGGATGGATGGATTGGTGGATAGATGGATGGGTGGATGGAGAGCGTCAGTTCGCTCTCGATCCTCGGGCAGAGTTTAGACGTTCAGATAGGGTTTCTCTCAGGCTTCTTCGACGGACTGAAATGGATGAATAGATGATTGGTCGGATGGGTGGATGGACGCATAGATTGATGGGATGGATAGATACACGGACAGAGAAACCTGGTGCGTGGATGGATGAATAAATCGATGAATGGATGAATTAATGACTTGATGGGTAGCGCCCATAAAAGGGGACCACTCAGAGGCACTGCCGACTACAGCGTGCACGCATGGCAAAAAGTAGAGTTTTGAATTTGATAAAAAAATCAGTAAGAGGCAGCAGGCGTAGCTTCTGGGGAGCCCTTTCCAGGCGTACGTGAATAGGCAGTGGTGAGTAGCTGGCGCAGCTGAAAATAAGTCCCGGGCAAGGCGGTGAATATGTGGAGTGAAAATAGAGCTCCTGGTCCAACGGTAAAAGGACACCAAGGTCACAGACCGTAGATGAGCAAGCATAACCGGCGAATTCAGTCGCAAGTGCTGCGAGTTGAGTTTAGTAAGTTGCTTCCTGAATGGAAGAACAAATGAATGACTTGAAGGGTGAATGAATGGGTGGGTGCATGGGTGAATGAATAACTTGGTACGTATGGAAGAATAATGAATGAATGAATGGATTAATGAATGAATGACTAGATGTGCGGATGGATGTATGGATGGATGGGTGGGTTGGATGGATGGATGGATGTGTTTCCCGTCCACTGCCCAGATCACCGACTTCCCATAGGCGAGCCTCTGTGCTGGAAGTAGACGATTCCGTCGACGATGTCCCTCTGTGTGAATCTGAACATCAGGACAGAGTGATTAA
The DNA here is from genome assembly GCA_020284085.1 of Aporrectodea caliginosa. Taxonomy (NCBI): domain Eukaryota; kingdom Metazoa; phylum Annelida; class Clitellata; order Crassiclitellata; family Lumbricidae; genus Aporrectodea; species Aporrectodea caliginosa. The sequence continues at coordinate 158,736 of JACEVL010000673.1, forward strand.
ATGCCAGGACGATAAGTCCATTCAAAATGGCCTGCCACGTGTACCCCAGACTCGAACTGTCTAAGTCGACGTCCACATCCGACATCTGCTGGTAGATGGTGTACTCGAGGCTGTCGTCTGCATCGACTGCAATCAGGATAACCAGCGTGGCGGCGTCACCTTGAGCTCAGTGGTGACAACCAGGATGAGGTGCTCATCTTCTGGAAGCTCAATTTCTGGTCGGCCGTTGACTGGAAGAACTCTGAAAGGAAAGGTGAATCCGTGTTTTGAGCCGAAGATGGCAGGTGACTATGAGATCCTAACAACGCCCACAACCGTTTCACCGATTGAGGAGAACAAGGAAGAGACGATTTCTACACTGGGCGTTAGTGACTCTGAGAGGAACAGACGGAGTCAAGGTCGTTGTTGATGCAGTTGGTTTCTGTTGGACACAGGTTGCTCTGAGCCTCTGACACGGGAACTGTCGCTGGCAGTCAGGCAGGAGACTCCGTGTCCTAGGACAGCCTCCTGGAAACCGAGTGAAATACCGTCAACCCTGAGCCCCGGCTGTGTTTCGGTTTAGTGGCCACAGAAATCTGTCACCATAGAAAGCACTGTCGGAAAACAAAGAGGGAAACAGTCTCAGCAACTATATATTCGGCTATGTGTTTCGGTCTAGTGGCATGCAATTAGGCCTACCAGCCCAATCGCTTAAATGAACCACTGTCCTACTGCTCATTTACCAACGCCATCTAGCGAATGGAAGGGTGAATTAACCTATGGGGCTAGCAGGTATCGAATCCGCATCCATTGATCTTCATGCCATCTTGTTACAGTTCAACCATGTCAGCTGCATATTTCTCAGCTACTGATGAAGATGAAGTTGTTCAGAATGACTGAACGTTGCTGTCTACTGTTGGCAACTGCAATCAGAACTTCTGCAACATTTATGAGAGATTGCCTGGCTACTCCTTATGCGACCGTCCTCGACCTTCTCTTCTGGACGGATCGTCTGCCCGTGGCGGTGGCATCGTCATCTATCTTCACTCGTCGCTTCATTTCTCCAAGATCGTCCTCGACATGGAAATTACCTCGTTCGATGCTCTTTGTCTCAGCATTGCAAGTCCCTCGTGGTTCGCTGACATTATTAACAGTCTACTGGCTCTGCTTCGCCCTCTGACTCTGCTTCGCCCTCTGACAGATTCTTCGACGAATTCACTTCGGTCCCTGAGAGTCTCGTCACCAGGAAGAGCCAATTGCTAATCATTGGGGACTTTAACCTTCACCTTAAAGACTCATCTCTTCATCCTACCAGCCATTTCCAGGAAATTCTTGCGCAGTTCGGTCTATGTCAACAACTCAACACGTTACTGTACACATTCACAAGGTGGTACCATTGACATCGTTATCACTTCCGATGATGCCGTGATACAGGACAAAAAAGTTCATCCGCCGTCTCTGTCTGATCATTCGCTCCTTGAATTCTCCTGCCCTCCTCTTCACTCGCAGCCTGTTCACACGCTACGCTACCTACGTGGATGGAAGTCACTTGACCGCAGTTCCTTCAGTGAAGCCCTTCGAAATTCTCCTCTCTTCTCCAGTCCTTCGCAACTCGACGTGATATCTTCGATCTCTACGCGTCTACCATCGGCGATCTTCTTGATAAGATTCTTCCGCCTCGACGTGGCAAGACTCGTGTTCGACCGATGGTGGTCTGGTTTGACCGAGAATGCCACCAACTATGACGTTGAATTCCCTGCCTTGAAAGTCGTTTTCGATGCCCGACGCAATTGACTGGATCAATCAACTAAGCTATCTTCACAAACTCTATCGGCAGAAGGAGGCGGCCTACTGGGAGGAGCTGGTTACAAGAAATGCAAACAATCCTAGACGCCTCTGGTCGGCCATTTCTCGTCTACTGGGTCGTTCCTCTCACACGTCTGCGACTCCATCCTTCTCTGCAGACGATTTTCTAGCCATGCTTACGATTAAGGAGTTTCGACCCATCTTGGAATCGGACTTGCGTCATCTACTTACGTCGTCTAATTCAGTGCTTCCCAAAGTGGTGGTCCGCGGACCGGTGCCGGTCCGCGAGCCCTCAGTTGCCGGTCCACAAAGATGGCAAAGTGAGTCAAGAAACTAGTCAAATTGTCTCGGAATCAACAAATGGCTATTATATTTTTTAAAGTCATAACAAAAAAGACTTATTAGGCTAGCATTTAAAGTGCAGTAGAGTCACAGAATTTGCTAAACATGCATTTAAATCAATTTTAATACATTTTGAGGAATTTAGATGATCGAAAACGAAAAAAAGAAATAATTCATCAATTTGGCACTGGTCCTCTTGACGTGTGAAAATTTCTGCCGGTCCGCGACACTGAAAGTTAATTATTGCCGGTCCGCGACACTGAAAAGTTTGGGAAGCACTGGTCTAATTTAAAATCATGTGAATTGGACCCTTTACCATCGTTTGTTATTGTAACGTTAAACGGGGTTTCACGTCTCAGGATGCGAGTGTAAGGCGCGTGTCGCTCAGGATGGAGCGTTAGTAAGGCCTCCGTCGTCTATCGAAGGACTTCAGCATCTGCCAGTCGACGAGCTGTAGCGGTCAATGTCACCCACCGAAGGAATCAAACACCAGAGTTCAATCGACGATCTTTATTCACACCACTTCAGATCCACAACATACAAGACTCACAACAAAGACCTCTCTACCTCTCTCTACAAGAGCGCCCTCTATACATACCCAGCCGGGGCAGGGGCAGGACTCCAGAACCAAGGCTAGGTTGCCAAGCCTAGCAGGTTGCCAAGCCTAAGTCGCCAAGCCTAGGGAGTTGCCAAGCCTAGGTTGCCAAGCCTAGAAGTTGCCAAGCCTAGGGGTTGCCAAGCCTATAGTCGCCAAGCCCAGGAGTTGCCAAGCCTAGGTTGCCAAGCCTAGAAGTTGCCAAGCCTAGGGGTTGCCAAGCCTAGAAGTTGCCAAGCCTATCAGGAACCAAGCCCACGGGTTGCCAAGCCTAGGGGTTGCCAAGCCTAGAAGTTGCCAAGCCTATGGTCGCCAAGCCCAGGAGTTGCCAAGCCTAAGGTCGCCAAGCCTATCAGGAACCAAGCCCACGGGTTGCCAAGCCTATGAAGTTGCCAAGCCTACGGGTTGCCAAGCCTAAGGTCGCCAAGCTTATCAGGAACCAAGCCTAGGAGTTGCCAAGCCTATGAAGTTGCCAAGCCTATGGAGTTGCCAAGCCTAGGCCAATACACCACGGGCAAAGAACCAAGCCGGCCGCAGCCCAAGGAGGGTGGTCCAAAACGGGGAGACCCAGAAAACCGAGGGTGGTCCCAAAAACCGGAGGGTGGACCCAAAAACCGGAGGGTGGTCCCTGGCAAAAACGCCACATCCTCCTCCCACCACGATAGATATGCCCCCATATCTACCGGGCACCCGCATGGCAATCATTGAACAACAGTGTGGCCAACGGGCCGAACAAAGTCCAAGGCTAACAAAAAGACCAAAGCTCGCATACTAAAGTCCTGCAACAAATAAACGGCTAAGTCCTAGCTCCTGTCCAGCGAACTAAGGGCGGTCTACGCGACCGGTGAAGTCTCTACAATTAAAAGGTCCAATCGCAGTGGCCAACGGCCCAGAAAACTCGCAAGACAATTAAACAGCAGAGGCCAACGGGCCAACTATAATCAAAAACAAATCAAAAGCAATCAACAATTAAAGCCGTTTTTCGGCGACACAAGACAATTAAACAATCACACAATCGAACAAGGGGAAAGCCGAGGTCTCTCTACGTCTAAGACGGAGGGCTTAACGCATCCCCAGACAAAAGGCGTCTGGGGGAAGGAAGGGGAAAGGTAGCCATAGTCTCTCTACGTCAGGGACGGAGGGCTCAACGCATCCCCAGACAAAAGGCGTCTGGGGGAAGGAAGGGGACCGAGTCAGAGTCCGGGCCGACGAGGGGTGCCAGGCAGCAGCACGCGGCGAAGGCGCAAAACATCGTCATCGTCGGTCGCTCGAAGACACGCAGACATCGGCAGCCTCTAGCGGTAGCGGGCCGGTACGCGTACCGTCCGCTTCGGTCGTCGATCCAAGGCGTCAACCTGGGAGATGGGAGGCGTCGCGGCTCTCTGGCCAGGCGCGTCAGAGATCGGAGCAGCAGCTCCGCCCGCCTCCTCGAAGTTCTCATCGTAGCTGGGTCGCAGCTTGTCAACATGCGCGATGAACGGCTTCGAGTTCCGCGTCTTTCGGAGTCGATAGTTCACCGGCCCAGTCTTCTCCATCACGTAGTAGGGTCCGGTATACATGCGGGCCCATTTCGGACTCCGGCCCTGGTATCGTCGCGGCGTGTAATACCAGACGCGGTCGCCCGGGGCGAACGCGGCTGGTCGCACCCGGAGGTCGTATTTCTTCTTGCGCCGTTCTGCGGAGACTCGCAAGTGCTCTCTCACCAAGTGGTAGGCGCTCTCCACCCGCTCGGCGAAGTCCTGGATGTAGCTGGAGTAGGTACCAGCTCGGTGGTCGTCATCCGGTGGCCTGCCATAGACCAAATCGATAGGAGTCCTGGTCTCCCGTCCGAACATCAAATAATTCGGCGTAAAGCCGGTAGCTTCATGCAGGGAAGCCCGGTAGGCGGCGAGGACATGGGGTAGAACCTCGTCCCAATCGCGCTGATGGCTGCTATTTACCTTCCCCAGCAGGCCCCGTGGAAACCGTTCGGTCAACCTATTCCCATGAGGGAGGAGACTAAATGGACTCGACATAATTACCTCTTCAGTCAACATACTATCCGACTGTGCCTCGACCGTAACCCTATGCGGCAGCGGTTGTCGTCTTAACGGCTGTCTCACTGGGCGCGCATCTCCCGTCTCAATTCTATGCGTGCTTACCGACGTTCTGCCTATGTCCCTGTCGCTCGCGGAAAATACATCGTTATATTTTACAAGCAAAGCGCCTAATCTCTCCCGTATCTCAGGCGGCACTTCTACGGGCAAATCCGCTAACAATTTATCAGTAGCCGAAGCTTGGCCGACCGCGTCTTTGCGGTTGGTCTCACACAATTCTACCTCTACCGGGTGCAACTCTCCTAAGGGGCGATCCTTGGACAACCGGACTGGGTCTTCGCTCAAGTTCACCACCCTTACCCGAGCATTTGCGTAGTCACCGACAACTACGCGGGCCAGATGGACCCCGGGTTGGATTTCCTTAGCCTCCGTCATCCAGGCTGGCGCTACGGTCGTTAAATTACCGTACATGGTCTTGACCGGTACATCCCTCTGGGACTTAGGGGAAACCAACACCTCCTCGGCGACGATCACGCGCCGGCACCAAATAGATCCATTACCCCTAACCAGGGAAATACGCCTGCGTCCCACAAATAAAGATCCCATACCAAAGCCTAAGCGGCAGCGATGTTCTCTCAGCCAGTCCATACCTAACATGGGCTCAGAAATTTGATCAGAAACCAGAAAGGAAGTATGAATATAAAACCCGTTCGTAATCTTAATGGGCACCCGCACCTCACCCAGGACATTTATATCGGACCCATTAGCAGCCATCAAAACGCGATTGCAAGAGCGAAGTTCTAACCCGTCGACAGTAGATGAAGGCACCAGGCTGACTTCCGATCCAGTGTCGATCAGGCATAGCTGCGATCGTCCGTTGATCTCACCGCGGATGTAGACTGCGTTGTTCGTAGCACGGTCCGGCATTCTTGGGCGCGTCGTATGGTTCATCACCACCTGGTCCGGTGGCATCGAAGCATCGGGCTCGGTCGTCGCGGTCTGGCGATTCTGGCGATTCTGGTATCGGCGATCTCGTCGGCAGTTACGGGCCATGTGACCGGCTCGTCCGCAGTTGAAGCAGGTCATTTCGCGTCGCTGATTCTCCGGAGGGCCTGGGCGGTCTCGCTCAGGTCGGATTTCATGACTCGGTTCGTCGGTCGTCGGAGGGCTTCGGCGGAGCACGCGGAATTGTTCGTCCATTCTTTTCTCCATTTCTTGCTGCCATTTCCGCTGCTCATCTCGCTGGGTATTCAAGAAGCGGTCCATCTGAGCCTGAAGCTGGGCGCTCAGATCGGTTTCTTGCGTCCCTCGCACTCGGTTCGGCGGTCTGCGGCGATCATCGGCATCGTTCGTCCGTTGATAGGCCTCCAGACGCAGTGCGGTCCGGTATGCCTCGTCCAGGTTCTTCGGTTCTCGCTCGCGTACTTTGAGCGAGAGCTCCCGGTCTCTCATCGCTTCCAGGAAGGCATCCTTCGCGATGATCTGCGTCGTCTCGTTGGAAGGCACCGGGTAGGCTAAGACAACCAGTCGTCGGATCTCATGCAGCAGGTCGCTGAGGTTCTCTTCCGGGCGTTGACGGCGGTAGTACAGCTGGGCGCGGAAGGTTTCTGCCTGGCCTTCCGTCCCGTATCTCTGCCGAAGGCGTTCAACCAATTCTTCGTAACTTACGCTCGGTTGAGCGCCGAAGTCCCAGAGAAGTTGCGTAGCGGCCTTCTCCAGCGAACATCGCAAGTAGTCGACCCGGTCCGCGGCCGTCCACTTGTTGTGCCTTGCGCAGACCTCGAACTGCACTAGGAATGACTCCAACGAGCCCGTCCCATCGAACTTGCCTGGTTTCATCGGCGTCGGGCGGCTTCGCAGCAAGTCACTGACATTTTCTAGCAGATTCGGCGTCGAAGTCCCCAGTTCGTTCGGTCTTTCAGTCTCTTCGCGGAAATTCGGTTTCAATTTCGTCTTTTCCGTCGTCGATTCGCCCGTCTTTCCTCGGAAGCTCGTTCTCTCCGGCTTCACGGTCATCTCTTCTTCCCTTTCTTCGCGGAAGCTCGAGCTCACCTGCCCTGGGTCATCGAAGTCGATCTCCGACAACAAGCGGCTTCGGTCCGGTTGCGTAACCATCGCGGCCATCCGTCTCGCAGCTGGCGTAGAAATCTTGGACGGCAGAGCCGCGTAGGAAACGGTGTCGTCCTCGTCATCGTCTCCCTGGAACATCTTCGGTTGACTCAGCGTCGTCGGCGGCAGGAACTCTCCGACAAAACCCCACTGGCTCTGGTACCAATGTAACGTTAAACGGGGTTTCACGTCTCAGGATGCGAGTGTAAGGCGCGTGTCGCTCAGGATGGGAGCGTTAGTAAGGCCTCCGTCGTCTATCGAAGGACTTCAGCATCTGCCAGTCGACGAGCTGTAGCGGTCAATGTCACCCACCGAAGGAATCAAACACCAGAGTTCAATCGACGATCTTTATTCACACCACTTCAGATCCACAACATACAAGACTCACAACAAAGACCTCTCTACCTCTCTCTACAAGAGCGCCCTCTATATATACCCAGCCGGGGCAGGGGCAGGACTCCAGAACCAAGGCTAGGTTGCCAAGCCTAGCAGGTTGCCAAGCCTAAGTCGCCAAGCCTAGGGAGTTGCCAAGCCTAGGTTGCCAAGCCTAGAAGTTGCCAAGCCTAGGGGTTGCCAAGCCTATAGTCGCCAAGCCTAGGAGTTGCCAAGCCTAGGTTGCCAAGCCTAGAAGTTGCCAAGCCTAGGGGTTGCCAAGCCTAGAAGTTGCCAAGCCTATCAGGAACCAAGCCCACGGGTTGCCAAGCCTAGGGGTTGCCAAGCCTAGAAGTTGCCAAGCCTATGGTCGCCAAGCCCAGGAGTTGCCAAGCCTAAGGTCGCCAAGCCTATCAGGAACCAAGCCCACGGGTTGCCAAGCCTATGAAGTTGCCAAGCCTACGGGTTGCCAAGCCTAAGGTCGCCAAGCCTATCAGGAACCAAGCCTAGGAGTTGCCAAGCCTATGAAGTTGCCAAGCCTATGGAGTTGCCAAGCCTAGGCCAATACACCACGGGCAAAGAACCAAGCCGGCCGCAGCCCAAGGAGGGTGGTCCAAAACGGGGAGACCCAGAAAACCGAGGGTGGTCCCAAAAACCGGAGGGTGGACCCAAAAACCGGAGGGTGGTCCCTGGCAAAAACGCCACATTATTTGTAGACATATTAGATGACATTGTTCCGTTTTTGCTATACCTGTTCAGTAGGTCTCTCTCTCTCTCGCTCTGAAAGTCTTCTTCCTTCTTCCCAGAAGTGGGCCGTTATTTTTCCCACTCTCAAGAAATCTAACATTGATCCCAGCATTCCTCAAAACTACCGTCCTATTTCTAATATCTCCTTTCTGTCTAAGACCCTGGAGCGTCTTGTCTCTCTGCAGCTTCTTCCCTACCTTGAGCAGTCGGGCCTTCTTCCGTCCAGGCAGTCTGGCTTTAGAGCTTATCACTCTACTGAAACTGCTCTCTTATTTCTGATATCTACTCTGCAATTGATAAATCCCATGTCTTGGCCATCTTTGATGCTTCTTCAGCATTTTGACATGGTAGATAATGACATCCTCTTACGACGTCTTGAAATCTCCTTTGGTCTCAGTGGACCTCCTCTACACTGGCTTCGCTCCTATCTCACTGATCGCTCTCAAATGACCATTCTTGGTGACTCCAGTGAGTCCAGTGTTATTTAAGTAAACTAAAACTAAAAGTAACTTTATCATTAACTGAAAAGTTCCATTTCAGTTAACTGAAATTAAAACGGAAACGGAAAAGTTCTGAAAACTGAAACTAAAACTAAACTGAAAAGTACAAAACTAAAACTAAACTTGAAAGTTGAAAACTGAATACAATTTTTTCTGTGTGGCAAATACGCCGAGTGATAGACATGTCCGAACAGCGTAAAGCTTCGTCGTTGAAACGAGACAGCGCCTCGTTCACCACGGACCCTTCATCTTCCGTCCACAAGAAAACCAGGAGTAGACGACCGCCAACGTGCGCAACACAACGACTGCAGATGACAACTCGTTTAAACAAAATCGTATACTTAACCGAGAAACTAAAAAATTCGTTCAAATTATCAGAAATTCGCACAGAAACTACGCTTTTTCTTTCCAAAATGGTGACCAACATATTAAACTCTCAACAAAGACACTGGAAACCATGGAGACGCGATGACGTCATCAGAACTGAAATGACGTCATAGTTGATATATTTAAAACCCGTTAAATCTTTACCACGGGTCAACTAATTTATAAATGCCGATAGCAGCGCTTATTAAAATAATAAAATAGTGGTAGGCCTATAGCGGTAATATTTTAGGGCTGAAATGTCGAATAATATTCGATAGATTATTTTTTATGTTCTCGCTTTACGACTTTGGTTAAACTTAAACTTAATTAGCTAGGCATAGCCTATTATTATAAGAAGTGAAGTTATTAAGTAAGTATGTTCTTTGTTTGCGATCGAAAGCTGTTTCGCGGGACCGCTTTTGAAGTTTACTAATTTGAATAGCGCCATAATGTATCAGCAAAACGTTTACATGGTAGCACAGTATAAAATAATTTATACTGTGATGGTAGTCTGTATCAATTATATGTGTGTAGCCTATGCATTATGTATGTATGTATGTATGTATGTAGGCCTGTATGTATGTATGTATAACTATATATACATACATAATCTATAATGTGCATCCCTTTTGGACAGGGCCGGATTAACGTATAAGCCAAATAAGCCATGGCTTAGGGCCCCACAATGTTTTGAGGGCCCCCAACTATCAGGAAATCTAAAATCAGATTGTACCAAGGTCCTAATTGAGAAACTTACAATGGTAAATGCTTGTTATTATTTAGCCAATATTTCATTAGAAACAATCGCTTATGTACGGATCGAACTTTGTGTTCAAAGACACGTATTTAATACTATTTATGCATGGCTTAATTTGGGATTAGGGCCCCGGATGTCTTAACCCGGCTCTTGGCTTAGGGCCCCCGAAAGTCTTAATCCGGCCCTGCTTTTGGGCCTCTGTGTAGCCAGTAGCCTACATGTCAAACCGTTGCCTTATTGGTTCATTGTTCGTTTTCTCTTCTGATGGTTACAAAAATAAATGATTGATTGATTGACCTACGTGCGCTCTATACATATCCATATAGGCCTACGAACGATCCAATCACTTCCTTCAACCCGTTCCTCTTCCACCCAACACTGCTCCTCCCCTCCATCACCTCATCACTAAAATTTGCAAAACACTCCATAGCTAGGCCTAGGCTATAGCTGTTCTGTCTCTCTGTATACAATTAATTCCTCCAGTGTTACGGCAAATATAATAATTATCTGATCCATCCTACGAACTCACCAAAACCGCACCTCTTGCAGGTCTTTCACTCAAAACTTAAAACACTGCTCTTTGACAGATCCTGTTTCGATTCCTCCCCTTCCTCTTACCTCTCTCGCCGTTTCTAAACACCATTCACCTTAGTTAGCCATCTGACTGTCGGCCTGCCTAACCCCTTTGGATAATGAATTGATCGGGTAAAATCCTTCACCACCCCTAGCCCGTTTGATTCCCGCGACTTCATTTTTTGGGCACTGTAGAAATCTCGAGATTACGATTACAATTGTAGGCCTAATTCTAATTCTTATTAACACTTCAACTCATAAGAGATGCTAAATTCCGACCTGGCAATGTTTAATGTACTCGGATTTTATATAGCATCGTATGGCCTCGACCCTGCTCATTTTTCAATGAATTGATCGGGGGAGATCCTTCACCACCGCTGCCACTTTGAATGGACGCCACGCCATTCCCGTTCAAGGACCGTGCTAGCCCGAGATTTAAATCTCCAAAACTATGCCAGCATCGGGAAGCGATCCGCATGCTCTCTTTCATAGAGGCGCATGTTAGACACATTACCAATGTGGCTAACTGGGCCAGTGTAGAGGCAATTAAGGCTGCCAGGTCGAAACACCTCTTCAGTTCATACCTATCTCCACTCACTCCCTTTCTTTATACCCTCCTCAACTGTTTCCCGTGGCACAACGTCTGACAAATAGGAAACTCTGCTCTGTTCTTCTCTAGCCATAAGACTGTCCTGTTTGACAAGGGTTGGGCTGAGGCGCTTCTGAGTAGACTCTCTTGAAGGGGTTTTATATAAAACTGCTGTAATAATAATAGTAATAATAATAAATAATAATAATAATAATAATAATTCCCCTGACACATGAGAACCACTTAACAGATCTAAAATGGCACAACTCAAACGAGAACACGTTTTCAGCCGCTCCACACAAAACAGCTTGGTTTTCTTGGACATCACAGCTCAAATTATAGAAAAACATCGGTCCAGAGGCTTCAATGCATACAATACTGTTCTTAAGACAGACAGAAGCAAATACTTTTGACAGAAAAGCTTCACAATAAATGAATGAGTTTTGCAACGGACACTAAAGTATTGATACACACATCAACTGGCAAAAAACAAAATACAGATGACAAGCAGTAAGATTTGAAAGTATTGGAGTTTCAGTTTTGTTGCTTTACATACAATTCATTTGTTGCCATCAACAGTCAAGTGTGAAGGGGTTTAGATTAATGACAGGCATTTTCACACATCAAGGTCTATTTCAACACAAAAATATTAAACTTAAGACTAATTTACAAGGCCATAAGACATCTATTGCAAGCTATCTTGTGCTCTCGTATTAACATATTAATCTAGCCAGATAACAGAGGGACCATATCACACAAATGACACTATTTATTTAGGAATTTCTTACAGCACCATTCTAAGAACTTTCACAATCAGTGTTTGATTTGCTTAATATCTTTTGATCCATTTGCCTATTAATTGCAAGGCAAATGCTAACAGAGTGGAGTTGAAGTACCGTACAAAGTGGAGCTGAAGTACAAAGTGGAACTGAAGTACAAAGTGGCATTGAAGTAAGTGGAGCAGAAGTACAAAGCGGAGTTGAAGTGTACTTGCCGTGTGCAAAGCAGTTACCACTTAGATGAGGAAGAAACAACAAAGGGATTAGTGGCCCAGTGCCTCAAAGTGCCATATGATTCCATGCCTTAGATTCACATTTTGGTGTGACCGCTACAAATTTAATTAATAATAATAATGATGATGACGAACAATATTTACATTTGCAACCCATCTCAGTGTGTTCAAAAATCATATACAGCTATATTTGTGCCTCAAAGCACAGACATGTCTAATTCAAAGTTGTTCATAGTTCACGGAGCATATGCAGTACTTCAGGGGTGGCCAACCTTTTTTGGCCTACGGGCCACTATGATTGTTGGTAAGTACGCGGCGGGCCGCAAAATGTTTGTCCTCACTGCCTCGAAAGAAATGCATATGTTTATTTCATATTTTACTAGATGTATAAAATCAAGTATGACTACATTAGGTCACTAGAACTTACAACACTAAATATTTTAGTGTTGTAGACATCATTCTTAATAATGCAGTATTGTAGTAGTCGGACAAGTAAGTAGGTGCGAAATGAGAAAAAAAATTATTTGAAAGGGGTTGTGCGGGCCGCCAATCAGCCGCCCGCGGGCCGCATTTGGCCCGCGGGCCGCGGGTTGGCCATCCCTGCAGTACTTGAAGTGAGAAGCGTACAGGTTTTTTGCAAATTACAGTAACCAGGTGTTTATAGTAATTTTTAAATATTTACTTTAAACAAATATATCTGTTTTCTAATTTTACATTATTATTAATGAGTAACTTCTATCATACCAGTGTCTATTGCACAAGGCATACACCAATTGAACACCAAAACCATGCCATAATCACGCAATGTTTAGATATTAGTCGGCCAAGACAGAGAGGCCAACTAGGGGAAAAGTAATTTCAAAAAGGTAGGTCATAACTTCAGAACAAAGTGACATCTATAGCAGAACAGACAGAGACAGGGACAGAGCTAAACATTTAGCGTTTGCAATTTCCTTTAAACAATTTCTGTATCACGTGTTTTACAGAAACCTTACAATCTATCAATCTGTAGCAAAAGTTCAGCTGTTTCAGGAAATGGAATTGGTAAAAAGACAAGTAAACTCATTTTCACAAAATACAATACCTCAAAAGGTACCCAGACATTTCTTAACAATCCAATCTCCCACCACACCCTTTTCCCAAACGATACATAAATTAAGCTAGTGGTTCTGGGCACCCCGCTGAACTGGGGCGCTCCTCTGACCCAGCGTGGCTGTCTTCAGGGAGATGTGCTTCAGCCCAAAGCCAGCCGTAGCCGTGTCCTTGAAGGCCCAGACAATGCAGTAATGCTCACAGAGTTGCTTCAACATCTCCATGTCATCGAGAAACTCCAGCTTCTCAATTCTATCACAGAATGAAACAGCTAACATAAGTCACGTACCAATACTGATTTCAAAAATAAATAGATAATAAGATGAATTCGGTTTTAAAGCAGTCACGGTCAAGGCTCCCATATTATACTCAATGTCAGCAGGTTGCCTCAGGGTCATCGAAATGAATGTTTGAGTTTGATGCACCAAGCAACGACAGCAAAGAATACTGAAGCATTTCAATTTTAGAGTTTACAACATAGACTTCTACTGACATACTAGATAAAACGCAAAAAGTCACTGAGATGTAATAATTGCACTAGAGATCTTATGAGACAGATGCCGAGTTTGAAATGTAAAGAAGAGATTAAGAATTCCAAAGAATTTTTGCACAGCAGTAGGTACATGTAGTAAGCAGGCAGGTCATAAGACAGGTTAAGGGCAAAATAGGCAAGTCAAATGACCTACTGCGACCATGGTAGCGCCGCCACTGATTATACTGAGACACATTAATTTCACCACAGCACATGCTGCCAGCATTCACTACTGGAGGGCAACTTTGGTAACAATATGCAGATGCTTTTACAAAAATATATTCATGCTCACTGTTTTTTTATAAACAATAGGGCAATTACATGTGCTAATAGGGTTTCTGCAATGACAACCAAATGCTATGACACAGAAGTATGTTACAGGTACAATCCTAAGGATGTAAAACACTGATACACAGAGATTGTTTGTTAAGCATAAATTAGATGCTATTTTACGCCATTAATGAGTCAAAGAGCATTTAGAGTGATTTAGAGACAACAGTATGTGACTTTCCAGAGGACTTACAGCCACAGGGACAACTTGCTTTGACAGTTGTGGGACAATTCATAACCTTTTACGCTAAACTACAGTGCCTACAGCACTGATGATCAATGCAACAAAACACAGTAAAGCTAGAAATGTTTTAAAATTTGTAAAAGAACAGCAATCAAGAAGTAAAAAATTAAAAGATATCTTTAATGAATGGTATAAAAAATCTGCTGAGATATTTAATCCATTCGAAATACTACATGCTACATACAGTAAATGCCACGACAAAACAGGGAGGGATTTTGAGGGGGGATCCTGAGTGGCCGAGTGGGTTGGTAGTCCGCTCGTCACGCCGACGCCCCGGGTTCGCTTCCCGGTCGGGTCGGTTTATCAGAGATTAATTTCTCGGATCTTTACTGCGGGTGGCTCGGTCGCATTATAAACGTGGAGTACAATACAACACACAATACAACACATCACAATACAACTGGGGCGCGGTGGTTTAGGGGTATGTTCGGTGCCTTGCAGCTGGAGGGTTGCGGGTTCGAATCCACCTCAAAGCCGCTGCGTAGGGACCCTGGGCAAGTCCTTCACTCGCAATTGCTCATGCGCTTCGGCGTGAAACTCCGATTCAGCGTTCGCGCAGTAGTCGGGAGCGCCTCTGAATGGGAAATCTGGTAGGGGCGCTATAACAAGTGTTCAAATACAATACAATACAATACAATACAAAAACAAGACTAGAAAATAGACCGCAACTGGCATGTATCCTTAGGCACACGCAATGGCAATCTAAAAAGATATGACTTAGGTAGGTTGGCTGGTTTTGGGGTAAGTTTGCTGGTTTTGGGGTAGGTTGGCTGGTTTTGGGGTAAGTTGGCTGGTTTTGGATAGGTTGGCTGGTTTTGGGTAGGTTGGCTGGTTTTGGGCTGAAGCGTTATCTCCCCGAAACAATTAAAGCGCAAAATCTAATCTCAAATATTTCAACTGAAGATCTGCGGCTCAATCAAAATGCAATCAAAGTTTAATTAGAAATTAGTCCCACACTTTTCACATGTTTGTTTAACTAATTAAAGGAATATTTGGCCACATAATTCAGCTGTCATCTCACCATGGCACTGTGTAGAATGGCATTGTGAACACTTAAACATGTGTGTTTAAGTTAACCAAAACAATGTTTAGCCACATAATTTGGATGCCATCTCACCATGGCAGTGCACAGAATGGTACCCCACCAAAAAGGCCCAGGACAAAACGGCCCCAAGAAATTGGCCCCAACAAGCAAACAGTTACATACATACAAAGTATTACATACTGGAAAAACCAATGAAAGCCTGGCAGTACTTACCGTTGTATGTCTGCCTGGGGTAGACTTCTATAGACGGACAGAACATCCATCCCATTCGCCTCCTGCCAACCATTCGTCAAAAAGCTGCAACCAAGACAGAAGCCAAAACTTACAAAGCGTTCAGGTCACATTCTTGAAATTAGCTTAGAACTGTCGTGGCGTACAACAGAAAGCTGTTTGTATGCCATGAAGACACACAGCAGATTCTGAATACGGGTTAACCCTTTCGCCCGCGAGCTCCCATAGTGGAAGTGAGATAACCCTACAACCCTGTGTGAACACGCCCCTAACCCTGAGCTCATGGGCAAAAATCACTAACATCAGAATGCATGTAAACTGAAATTTTACTGTCTCTTATGAGAAGTCTGATATATAAGAAAAAGTTTCTGATAGCTAGCTAATGTTTTAGCGCCAGAATTCCACTTTACTGTGGTAGTCGGCCCAGCATGTGCTACCATCGTGAATGCACAAGAATGTGCCACACAATGAACAGCGAAACACAGTCTTTGTGTCCTTGTATGGATTGTCCTTCTTTGCTCTCGCCTGTCCAAGGGTATACCGTTTTCCACCAAATGTTTTCTTCGCAACAGTTGTTTCACTCGAACTGCTAGATGCCTTGCGTTTCGGCATTTTCAACGGCTATGGCCGTGTTTATTTATGCTACTGCACTGCAAGAAACTCAATTGACATTTACCTTCAAGTGACGTAATAACACTATAAGTACGTCACTTCCTGTCTGAGTCAATGCTGGGATTGAAGTAAACATACGTAATTACCATAGCCGATTTACAGGCCTTACGGGGATAAAATATAGACGCCATGCCGAAATATCGGCCTTATGGGTATTTGACAAGTTCAGCGTAGCCGGTCTATCGGTCTTGCGGGAATACGATTAATAATGACAATCCGATATTTCGGCCTTACGGGGCAAGAGGGTTAAGTTTAGACGCAGAATGACTTCGTTGGCGGCCTACATGTGTGGGAGGTTGAACAGCCCTCTTATTCACCCTCTGATCTTCCCACCGACAGTCTATGGTCAGTGTACTCATAATAGCTAGGACAAAATCTCAAAACAAATTTCTGCCCTGGCTGGGATTTGAACCCCTGATCTCTCGGTTGACAGTCCAGCACGTTGACTGCTAATGAGTACACTGACTGTACACTGTCAGTGGGAAGATGATATGGCGAGGGAGAGGACTGGCCACCCGACCTCATATGCCGAAGATAAGAAAATGAAGTTGCCAACGCTTCATACCTATATTACCTATGGCTGCCTCAGGGCAGCGCACTCGTCAACAAAGCTTCTCCTAAAGCCGAGATGGGTTATACTTGACGGAACCGCAGATACCAAAACGTCCAATTCTTACCGTGCTCTTTGTGTGTCAATGTTCTTGCAGTGCATGACGCCAGACAACGCACAGCCTCTAACTTGAAGATTCTCAACCATCACCTCCCCAAACCGGTCACCCATATCCACCTACCAGAAAATAATGCCAGGTGTAAGCAAGCAGCCTATATGTACCAAGCACGAAATTAAATAACTTCCTAAAGAGGTAAAGCATGGACTTGTCAAGTGCTGCACCATTTTCTTAATGCGAAGCAGTGTAATGTTCCCTTCAGCTATCAACCCAATGCACATTCCAAAATATGCCTCTGTTTCTACTTACAAGTGTGATGTTTGAATATTGAAGGAGCGCTATATAAATTCCCAGACAAGGTGCAGCGTAGTGCTAAATATTGACTTGCTCAGAATAACCTCATTTTATGTGAAGCACGGTTTACATGTGGTGCCATAAGGTCTGTGCTCTGAGGCAGCAGTGGTCTGCACAATAATAAAAAAAACTGCATGACTTTATAATAAGGCACAGATCAAACCCTGTAGGATTAACGAAACATTAATGCTAGATCAATAGAAGTTACTCGTCATAAGCATTAGTCGTAAAACCTGTTCATAATTGATGAAAAATGCCGTCTGAAAGTTCGTGGCTATCGAGGCAACGAGAGCAGAGGACGCCTCACTTGGCATGTAGACAAGGACGCATTCGGCTATGAAGGCTGTCGGCAGTTTCCGGTCGATTCCACATTCGTCCAGTTTCCTCAGCAGTTCATCCACTTTCCTCAGGTCAAGGCCGACCAAATGGTAGACGGAACTGTGGACTTCTGTCCGTGTGAAGGTTGGTTCGGCAGCACCTGGAAAACACAGGCACACGGAAACGGTAAAGGTACTGTGTTGTTATTATTTGAATTATTATTATTGTTATCAATATATCTTACAGACAAGTCAGCTATAATGAGTAGACGGACTGCACTGTCGGTGGGAAGATGAGACGGTGAGGAAGAGGACTGGCCACCCACCCTCATATGCAGAAGATAAGAAAATGAAATTGCTAACACTTCATACCCATGGCTGCCTCAGGGCTAGCTTAAGGAACTGCTCTTCTTCTTCTTATTATTATTATTATCAACATTATAATATTGTTGTCGTTGTCATTATTATTATTATTGTAGTTGTTCTTGATTACTAACTTCTACGGCACCGGTGTCTCCTGCACAAGGCATCAATCGATGGTGCTCTATAACCAAGCAATAATCCGGTCAGCAACTACTTGACTATGAGACTTCCAATCAGATAAGGTTCCTGAATCCAATCGCCTTTCATAAGATATGTTGTGTGTCAAAAGCATCTTACAGTATGAGCCAATGTGATGACCTTAGCATCGGTAACAGACAGTTAGTCACAAGTTATCTCACCAAATGTAGCAGCTTTAACAAAAACGTGATTATGAATACAATACCAGGACTTGTTAGCTTCTCCAGAAGCTTCTTCTTTGTTTGAATATAGTGCGCCTTGCGACTTGTGACCATATCAAAGTCAGTTTCGACCCATTTTTTCGGAACTTGACCTCGATCGACGAGATTCCAGAACTGCGTGTCAAAACCTGCGCCAAGGTTGACAATTTGGCACTGGTTTTTTGTCACCTAGTATCACAAACAGTTACAATTTACTCTGCTGATGAGAACATGAAATGATCAGTAGCTCACAAATTGCCAGTAACCCATGTGTTCATATACGTAGATATCTCTAATATCTCATACATAACACAGAATTTATTTCTGTGAATTATTGTAGTTACTACAGATAATAATTTCTATTATCATTACCATCAAGCATTTATTAAGTGCTGCTATCGAATGACCAAGCATCAATCGATGGTGCAAAGCAATTGTGAGTAAAGGACTTGTTCGAGGTCCTTACACAACAAATGTCTCAGGAGAAAAAACTAGAACACATAATCTCCGCTTTTACAAGGCGAGCACTCTAACCAATCAGCTACCACGTCCTAGTATGATGATGACAGCCATAGCAGCTTAGTCTCTGATAAATTCAGTTTGAGGCCATTTAACGTTGCAGTCCACTCCAGTCAACAGAACCCACATATTTGACTGTCAATGGGAATTCAGGCTGGGTTATGGACTGGGTTTGCAATCTGAGTAAAACAACATCATGAAAAAGAGACATTTTGCAAAATTACAAAATTACAAGCAGTGGACAATCCATTTCTTGTGTTCTTGTTAATTGTTTCAATTGCATAACTGTACACTGTAACCGGTTGCGGTTTGTCAACCGGATTGTTTCAATAAACGAAAATATTATTATATTATTATAACTCTTAGTGAGCAAGCCATTTATTGACAGTGCATCAACACCATAATTATGATCAAAATAATAGTACAAACTCAAAAACTTCAAGAAAATGACTAAAAAGTCAAAAGGTCAATCCAAAACGGTCTTAGCATCAGCACAAACAGCTGACATCATAAAGCATCCTAGAAGTAGCTTGATACTGTCATCTTTCCAATTACAAAACAGGCCTTCAACTTATTCCCAAAATTTAGAACAGCATGTTAAAGACAACATAAATGGTTTGGTACATGGGGGTCTACCTAAATACGTACCTCTAGAAACTGTGAGACGAGGCTTTGGATTCCTTGAACGCGGGCGTAGTACCCTCTGTTGATTTCTGGAGCCTTTCTATCGCCCGGCTTTGCAAACAAATCGATGTATGGATCTTTCCAGTAACCAAGTCGAACGGCCGCACATTTGCACGAGGCTGCATCATCGTTTGTGGCGCGAACCGCCTCGTCTTGTGACATGAGTCACGATGACTAAAGAGAAACGAGTTGCAGTGATTAAAAAAAATCATGCTGACCACAATTAAAAATGCCAGCGAAAAGTGTATGAAGTCATGACGGCAAAAGACGCTAGAATCCCATTATACTGGTACAGTTGGCCTCATTAATGCAAAGTCATTGATGGGAAACATGCCTTGGAATAAATTGCAAGGGAAGCTCTAGGAGACTTCAAAGACAGAAACAAGTATAAGATAAAGAAATAGGTGCTTTAGGAGCTCATTTGAAAAAGTTGGGGGCAAACTTATAGCATCATGGGCTGAAGGATTATACAGCATCTTCAGGCATGTTGCGCACAACGCCGGAAGGTACCAGGTTTTCTACTAAGGGCTAAACTAATGACTGGATTTTCCTTTTGGTCTCTCGTTCCTTAAAGACGTTTCTTTTCCCCCAGGGTTTTCATGCTGAGAGCGCCTCTGAATAGTTATTCTGAGAGAGGTGCTATAAAATCTTTAGATACGATACGATGTCCACTAACCCTAACCCTAACCGCCCCTCACGACGCCAGTATACTTACGCACTATATCCTTCAGCCCCCGATACTATAAGCTTACCCATATATAATCACATACATACATGCATGCATACATATATTTCATAAATACACATAATATGTGTATGCATGTGTGTATGTGCACGTATCATACGTCCACATACACACATCCATACAAACATTCCTCACAGGCACTCCAGTCCACCCTTGGTGGAAGAGAACAGTTTTAATCACACACAAAATTAAATAACATTACTGTATACTGTCTAGAACCAGCTGAGCCACCGGTCTACAACCGCAAGAAGCATGAAATTCTATTAAACACGTTTTAAAACATCTGAATTTATCTAAACTCACACCCGATCATTCGTATAATTAACTAAAATGACTTACCACTATATCTAACGATTTTGTCACTAATAATTTACTAATTTAAAGGATATTAATTCGTAAAATTAAAAGGCAGAATACTACATAGACGTTAGCAACTCAGCTAAACAAGCTATCACGTGACCTTGTGCTATGTATGAATTGTCGGCCGAGTGTTATTTATTTAGACCTAAAATTCTTAGCGACAAAAACAGTTACAGATTATCAATTCAAATTAAATATCAAATCAAGTCCGCAAAAGCAAGGTTGTTTGGTCGGTTTCTGTACCAAGATTTCACTTGAAGCGACCACCGATTGATGTCTTAGGCATTATTCTAACGACGCGCTATAGACGTCATTATATTAGATGGTTTTACCAAAGATTTTAGAGTAAGTAAGTAAGTAAGTACGTGCTTTATTGAACCGCCTGCAAACGCACTGCGGGAGTCGTAGACTACGACTCAAATATCTTTGGTTTTACTATAGGATGAATCGACTATTTGGTGTAATTCCGTCAAGTACATTTATGTTCAGAGAGATGGAGCAGCTATGGATATGGAGCAATTTGCAAATTTTAGTAATGAGGTGACGTAGGCCTAAGAAGTGCTAGGGCGGAAAAGGAGGTTGAGCGTTTCGTGTGAACACGGCTGCTCTTAGGCGATCTGAGGTTCCTTAGGCCTATGCTGTCTAACTGCCTGGATATCGGTTTCATGTCGATTTTCATTTGTTTCTGGTCTTTGAAATTCGGTTATGTAGCCTATGTTTAATGCGTAACTGGACTTTAAAAACCCTTGAAAACTCAAAAGGGTTAAGAACATTATGACAGTAGGCCTAAATAGGATCTGAACAGATGCATCTTAACATAGCCAGAAAAGGAAACTTCAGCAAAGGCCGGTCGAAATCATCGAATGTCAACTGGAGGATTGTTCCAAAGGGATGTGTGATAATAATTATGCATGAGAGTGCACGGTACACTCATGTTGACCGTTGACGTACGGCAACGATCGGGAGACCAGATCTCCACAGGAGGGTGAATGAAGCGAAGGTCAACATGAATGAGCTGAAACCGGCACAAACAGCTCTCGTAAAACTATGTATGATGGAGCATTATGCCCATGTCCTTAAATAAATAGCTCTGTATCCAGTGATGTGGTCTCGAGACCGCGGTCTTGGTCTCGAGACCGTCTCGAGACTGAAAAATTCGGTCTTGGTCTTGGTCTTGAATGTGCCGGTCTTGGTCTCGGTCTTTAAAGGTGCGGTCTTGGTCTTGGTCTTAAAGGTGTGGTCTTGGTCTTGGGCGTCTGGTCTCGGTCATTCGCCTTTGGTCTTGGTCTTGCGTCTTTGGTCTGGCCTTTGGTGGGAACTAACGTGGATTATTTGTTAAATGTTGTCGATATTTCCGGTTATTCGGGGATTTCTGAGATAGCTTCGAATTCATGTGACGATCCGCATATAATTATAGGACAAAGCGAGAGAGGACCGCGTTGTTCGCTTCTTATCAGAAGCGACAAGAAAACGTTGAGGCACAGTTAACCATGACCTCTGGTGCTACTGCTTTAGTGACTAGTTAAGCTTACACTGATGCAGTTTCTCGAGGCAAAATCAGTAGCCGGGTAAACGATGCAGATCAGGTATTTGGTGGGAATTTTTCTCTACTGGCAAAGTTTTTTGTATTCCGCAACACATGCACCTACTGAGAGTGTCTTTAGCTATATTGTGCTCTTCATGAGACCTTGAAGACTTGGGGACAAAAACCATAACTATAAATATAATAAGCATCTGATCTGAATAATGGGAATATGTAACACTACAACTGAGAATTACGTTTATGGTCTTGAGGCTTAGATCTTGGTCCTGGACGATGCGGTCTTGGTCTCGGTCTCGGTCTTGGACCACGCGGTCTTGGTCTCGGTCTTGGACCACGCGGTCTTGGTCTAGGTCTTGGTCTTGAACCATGCGGTCTTGGTCTCGGTCTTGGACCCCGCGGTCTTGGTCTCGGTCTTGGAATTTTGGTCTCGTTCCCAACACTGTCTGTATCTTAGACTGAAAGCATGCATCAGTGACAAAGTTTTAGCCACGAGCGATTGTATAAATAAATACAATGGCTTGAATAGCGCCATAATCATAATGCATATCTGCAAACAACTCTTCCAAGGAAATCTTCAGTCTCATGTCTACAAAGAAGTTTTTTGAGGATTTTATGATCCTCTTGTTAAGATTTTAAGCCCCTTAAAATTTTGGACGAAAATGACAAACACGACACGAACACATTCACGTTTTATTCAGATACCAACAACCAACACTGGAAAATGTTTACAGTCAACATTAATTAGCTTCTGACAAAATCTGAAAACTAACTACACTGTAGAATGAAACAGCGATCGGATAATGCCACCCATTAGAAAATTTAAAATGCCATCGCTCTCTAAATGCACTAAAATTCAATCTATGCAAAGTGTAAGCGATGTGCACAAAAAGTACTTGACGCTAGGCGTAAAAATTGAATCTATAACTCTTAGAAAATTTTCATCGGTGTTGGCATAACAAACGGACATAGTCTAAGAGAAGAGTGGCAAATTAAACGAACATTTTCATCATCATTACCTTTTTTGCTTAATTATTTTATGTCAACGAATAGACAGAAAACAGTTTAAAAAAACGTAACAAAACATCAACTAATACTATCATATCACAAAATAATAACAAAACGTCCAAGTCCTTTGCACAAACCAGCACAGCTTTAGACATAACGGTGACTAGAAGCATAAAACATAACTCAGAAGAAACCAGAAAACGTCAACAAATCAGTATTTTCGAAAACTAACAAGATCAATGGACAAAAGATTACAAATTCACTTGATACCGTTAAAAGACCCGTCAAAAAAGAGTGATTTTTGAGTAGAAGAAAACAATACGGAACCCATTCACAGTACAAATCGGCCTATCCTCTCCTAGTGCATTATGACATTGACTACGATTTCAATTGAAGCGACCATCAACTGATGTTCTATGCATTACTTATGATAACAATGGTGCCATATAAGTCATTAGGTTAGATGGATTAGAATGACCTTACGCCAACCCCTGGAAGTTTTGTCTGGCTCTCATTGCAATGGCTTTGGATGATTGACACAAAAACACCAATGGCCAACAATCCGTCCATCAACCTAACGTAAGAGAAGAATTCCTTAAACTAACCCAAAGGGCAGCCATGGGTATGAAGTGTTAGCAACATCATTTTCATAGCCTCGGTATAGGAGGGTGAGTGGCCAGTACCCCTCTTCATTCCCGTCTCATCTTCCGACCAACAGTGTACCATCAAAGTAAGCATTATTGACTAGTTGGCTAAAGTGATCAAGTGGAGCTGAAATCTCGAAACAAATTGGTAGGGATTTAAACCCCAATTACTCATCCAGCAAGCTAACCAGTAAACTATCCAAGAGCAAAACTTTGCCCCACAAAGAGGTGGTGACTAATTCCCTCCTCCTACTCATCTTCTCTCGTCCTTCCCTTCTCCCTCCCCTTTCCATCCTTGTCCCCTATACCGGGTACATAAATTTAGTATGCTCTGTCTGTCACTTTAAAGTCAGATAACAGTTAAATACATGTTTCAAAACATTTCAGCACAGGGTCAGAAAGTGGTGGTGCACCACCACTGATTGAACACCACAGTCACAACTGGACACCACCATCAGGACCAAAAGTTAGGCCTGTGAGACTATCGCACACTGTAAACAACTGCCCCACAAATAGATGCTGCCACTCTTTCCTTGTACTCCACATTTGCAATCCGTGCATTATCTGCAGGCAAAGTACAAACTGTTACACTGTCTACTCTTCCTGGAAGATGAGGTTCCAAGCAAAAGTCAAATTTACTAAGCTCACTAGCGTCATCAAGCCTCAACTTCCCTCAAATTTTATGCTACAATATTCTCATGCTTAACATGTTGCCATACTGTTGGAGTTTATAACTCCTAAAAATTTCCAGAATTTTCTGAAATCCGTCAATTTTTAAAAACCAAATTGATCCACAACGTTTGATATAATCTTATCCAGTTCATGGGTTATCTTCCCCATTCTGGGCATCCAGGCAAACGGTAATGCCCATAAACAGGGCCTCAAGTTACACATCACAACAAGAAAGATCCACCTTACAGCGAAAATACAATAGACACTCATGTAATAATTTAAAAGCTTATACAAAAACACTTGAAAAAATAACAAAAAATTATGCATGTTTCATCTGGAAAAACACAAGAAACTTATTTCTGAGAAAAATCAAAGCAATTTAAATATAAAATGAAAACCATTTTGCACATAACACTGCACTGACAACTAATAATAATAATAACAATAATTATAATAAAATTTACAAGCAAAAATAATTTACAGCTTTATAATTAATTTACGACTTAATTTAATGATCATAATACTACTTGCTCCTTACAACAGATAGTTTGTGCATTGTGTATAATAGTTAAAACCATTAATCTGCAATAAGAAGTAAGTAAACTTGAAAAGAGCTTGCCAGAAGGCAGAACATAACAAAATAAATTCTACCAGTCTTGTCAAAAGGCAAAATGACATTGACGGCCTATCTGAGAATTACGTTCTGTAACAGACAACCATAAAGGCAATAAACATTAGAAATATTTCACACCGATTACGCAAATCACACGGACGAATCACACGAGTGTCTGAAGTGACCTCATGCTGTCTTTACACTGGAGAACCACTGTGGAACATTTAGGTTGGACATCAAAAGCTTTCCATGCACAGGGGGTGAAAGGTCACACATAGATCCCAGGACTACAGCTGTACACAACAAGAGATCACGAACATTACGGGCGAGTGCATTTGAGACGTTTCCCAGCAACGGTTGTCCATGACAACGAAGACAACTAGACAGCGGGTGCCTTCTCGGTTTTCTCCTCTTTTGTGCCGCTTACAACCTGCAGAAGAAAATGGCTGCAAATTCAGAATGTTTTCAAATGGCAATATCAATAGAAATAAAAATATTATAAATATACATTAACAGCTTCCAATTTAACACTATTCATAATATATACAGTTTACACTTAAAGACTTCAAAATTCAGACAGCATTTCCAGTTAAAGAAACTGAATTCAACATAAATGTATGTATGTATGTATGTATGTATGTATGTATGTGTAAGGACACGTAATATAGCGCATTTTAAGTATCTCACAAAAGTTCTCTCTCTGCACTAGCCTATAGGATGTTAAAATTTAATGTGACAGCGCTCACAGCACACAATGATGCTGCCGCCAAGCAGTTAATGAATAGTAGTAATAATAAATATGAGGAGTAGCCTATTTCATTTGAGATTATGATCATTTAGCAACTTCTATAGTGCCAGAGTCTAACACAGCAGCTAAACCAAGTCATCATTATGTGGTTGTTGTGATTACTGTAAGCAGGCAGACTGTTCCAGATGGGTGGTGCAGAGATGCAGTATCTGCATCGGGATGTGCGTAGACCAACAGTGTTTGTCGTAAGCGACAGATAAAATGTAGCTGGTCGAAGAGATCTAGATCGGTGGTGGGCACTGTAACGATGACGGAGCTGCAGTTTGATTTGCTGTGAGAGAATCTTGCATGTATACGGACAGCTATCTAGTGATTTTGGACCTGACAGGAAGCCAGCGCAACTTGCCTGTCCAGGAGTGTTGAGATTCTGTTACCAGCTGGGCTAATGAGTTCTGAAGTGTTACAGTTTGGCAACATGAGACTTTCTACTGATATACAGCAGCAAATTACAGTCGTTGACTTTGGCTGGGACTGAATAACAAGCAACTAGTTCTAGTGGCAGGCATAATCGAACATGTCACAATATTTGTGACTCTATGAGACATGGCTAGAGTGCTCGCCTTGTAATACAATCCTCTGAGATGGTTACAGTGCAGGGCTTATTCTAAGGAATTTTATTAACTGCACATGAGGGACGAATTGGGAGGTCTGGGCAGTGGCGTAACTAGGGGTTCATGCGCAGTGTTTAATCTGCTGTTGGGGGAATCGAGGGTTCGAGGGGGGTATCCCACATATTTGAAAAGTTGACAACTGGGCAATTTTCTCAAGGGGGGAGGGGTAGTAACTTAGTAACGATAGTTTTCCAAGATTTTCGAATCGAGGGGGTAGTAACAAGAGTTTTCTCCAAGAATTTTTGAAGGGGGGTAGTGACGACCGTTTTCAAAAAAAATTTTGTTTTTTACTTCCGCCAAAATTTCTCATGACTTTTTTGCTTTCCTGTCTTTTTTTTCAGAAGCCTCTCATTTTATTAGACTCGTCTATAATAGTTACTTAGTAACTATTCGTGCCTCATTTCTTTCACACCAATTGTCACTGGGTCTGGGGACTGTTGGTTTATACAATTACGTCTACTAAAAATAACTGCACAAAATCTGATTTTCAACTGCACAAATTTCTTTCCCAACTACACACTTTGTGTCCGGCTGCACGTTAGAATAAGCTCTGTTACAGTGTAGGGACCGTGAGCAAGTCCTTCACTCACAATTGCTCAGCACCATCGATTGATGCTTGGTCATTAGATAGGGTAGCCCTTAATCATCATCATCATAGGATCAGTTCTTGACACCAGCCATTTGGCAGCGATGGGTACGAATAAGTGGTCTCCATTGCTCTCGGTCATTTGTTAAATCCATTGCTCCCGTAGTGTGTTGGTCTCTGCTAGTGAGCTATGCTGCCTGTGTTCTTGAAATGACATTAATTAATTGAAATGAGAAATACGAGAAACATGCGACGTTAAGCCTACTTTGACGTCATCAGTTGAATCCTTCTCCTTTTCCTTCTCTGATTCAATTCCTTCCTTCAGAGCTTCCTTTAACTCTTCCTTTTCCTTCTGAGTCTCTTTTTCATCATCCGACTTCAAACACTGCCTAACAGTACAAACACACACATTAACACATATAATCCATAGCATAATTACTAAAATGAATAGGGTACCTTTGTTTAAGAATAAATTCAGAAAATTATCATTATTTGATATTCTTATTCTTCCTCCTCTTCTTCTTATTATTATTATTACCAAGTACTCATTGGTAACTGAATTTTTAAACATACTTTTTAAATACCAGATATGTTTCAACTGCCTTGTATGTGCCATGTAATTATATCCTGGACTGTGCAAGTCTGAAAAAAGTTCTATTTCCTAAAGATTTCCATTCATTCATTCATTCATTCATTCATTCATTCATTCATTCAGAGCATTTATATAGCGCCTCTTCAAGAAGCTACTCAGAAGCGCTCCCGGCCCAGCCACGACTAAAGAAAAAGACTTGAGGAACTTGTAGAACCCTGCCGGTTGGCTCACAAGTAAAGAGCGGAGCTTAAGCGGGAGGTCATTCCAGGTGGAAGGTCCCACAACCGAAAAAGCACGGCGCTGCTTGATAGCCAAGCGTGCCCGTGGAACTAGGAGCTCACCCCTCGTCGTAGAGCGAAGTGCCCGACGCGCTGCAACGTCGGACACTGGGCGGCAAAGATCACGCAAGTAAGATGGAGCACAGTCAAGAACGCAGCGAGAAACTACAGCAGCAGTGCGGTATGAGATCCGCTGAGAGATAGGCAGCCAGTGCAACACATCACGTATGTATGCAGAGACAGGAGAGAACTTAGGAAGTCGTCCAATGAGACGAGCAGCCGAGCGTAGAACTCGATCTAGTCGCCCCAGAACCCGAAGAGGAAGGCCAGCAAGTAGGGAGCAACAGTTGTCAATTCGACTGGTAACAAAGGCGTGAACAAGGACCACGACCGCATCATGAGAGAGAGAGCGAGAGACCACTCGAAGCTGACGAAGCTGATAATAACAACTTCGTGCAACCAGGTTCACATGTTGAGACAAAGTAAGCTCAGAGTCAAGAGTAAGCCCCAGATCACGAACTGTGACGGAAAAGGTTATGTGAGGAAGGAGCAAGGTAAGTTGGGAAAAGTCGATACCCTGAAGTTGCCTACGGCCACCCAGCCAAATAAGTAATCCATACACCAATATGGATTATAAGTATATGTACTGCTACTTCAACACGCTCATGTTGTCACACAGAGGAAAGGTGTGTGTGCCTTTTCAGTTAATTGCTTAGTATTTAATAATAGCAAAATGACAAGGCTCCCTTTGGTGTTGCATGCAATTGTGAATTCTGGACATGATCCTCCAAGGATCTCTGAACACACTGATGGTCATGAGAACTTGTCACACTACATAACACTAACTGATGATACACCTGTAAAAACGTATCCCATTACATTACATTAATTGACGAAACCCCGTAAAAATACCTGGCAGCCTAAACAATTCATAAATGACCAAACTTTGGACATGTACTTGGTACTTGTCCTCTAACAGTATATAGTATACACGTACCATTTTCACGTACCTGTATTTGAAAGCCAAGTGCAAATACTTATAATTGTGTACCAGTATTCGTAAAGTAATTGCACTTCTATAGCACTATATAATTTTCCATTCACTGGGGTTCACTTCAGGTACTGTATTTGCAAACCAAGAAAAATTACATGTGCAAAGATAAAGAACTTCAATTTCTTTTAGTGCCACATAAATTCAACACGACTTCATACCTGTTTTAGCCCGTCTAGAACAAACCTTTCGACACCATGTTTTGCTCTGCTACGCATACTATAAACTGCAAGTTATGCAAGTCTGCCTCTTCGTGTGCAGCTGATGATTTGCCAAGCCAGATCAGTTGAAATTTCTATGATTACGTGGGAGGCAGTTGGATAACATCAATGCACAGAGTGCCTCAGATGTCGCAACCATATTCAGGAATTAACATGCTAGAGTGACCATCCAGAATTTATAGCGAGAATAACACTTATCTTTATACTGTCTGTACTTCTATAAGTCTTTGGCAAAAGAAGTATTTGTACTCATACTTGCTACTCGAGTACTACTAACAGCCATTCAAGAACTTGTATTGTCAGTACTATAATTGTAATTAGTAACTTCAATGATGCAAGTGTCTAATGCACAAGGATTCACCAATGGCGCATCAAAATCAAGCATAATCAGGTCAATAACTGCTGGAGATCAGTCTGCTAAGACAGAGAGCGGCAGCCTATGGTCGATAGCAATTACAGGAAAGTAAGTATTAAGTTGAGAACAAAATGACATAAGCCACTGAGCAGAACAGACAGATACAGGGAGAGAGTTCCAAAATCTATGTCCAGCAACGGAAAATCCTCATTCACCAAGAGGTCCAAGAACAGTTCTAGTTTTAGGTACAACCAGAGTTCTAAGGACAACTGGATGACCCAGTGAATAATGATAAGTCTGGGAGAATACAGATTGATTTCAAGTATTGTGGTTGGCCAGAATATGCAATGCTTTATAGCCTAGCTATGAGTCCCAATCTGAAACAAATCCTTCCACTGAATAGGAGGCCAGTGCAAAGGCTTAAACCAAGGGCTTATATGTTCGTACTTTGACATATACATTTTACATGTAGCCCTACTAGTTCTGGCATAAATTTGGTAAAAAATGCCACGCTGTTCTGCATGTAAAAGAACTGTAAGGATAACATGCAAACAGCAAATAATAACAAACAGAGACTTATTTATGCAGAGCATGCACAAATGATCATGTAAGAACAACATTTAATATTCATGAACTCATCATTACCATCTATAAACTGAGCAATATTATTCCGAAGACATGCATTATTACTTTGACTCACCATGGATTTCCCACCTCTAACAGACTGTACTTCCAGTTTTCCAATATCATGCAGATTATTATAACTGTTACACATCTATTAAACATCACTATCTAATGACCAAGCATTAATTGATGGTACTGAGCAATTGCAATTGTGAGTGAAGGACTTGCTCAAGGTCCCTACACTGTAACTGTCTCAGTGGAGGAGGCTTGAACCCATACTCTTCGTGTTACAAAGCAAGCACTCAATCAATTGGCTACCATGTCTCACAATATGACCTGGACACAACACTCCAAATACTTATTCAGCTAGCTTATAAAATGATACTTATCCACCACCTTTTGTAACTCTAATTCCTTGCACATTGACTGGCTCATTTGTCTAATGGATTGTCACACTAACAGTATTTCACATTCATCAATTTATGATGCCTTGAGCAATATTATGATAGCAGTGTTTTCCATAATTATTACATGTAAATTCATTAGGTCTAACATTACAAATTGAACATTGGTATTCCTTAATTAAGCTGCTTGACACTCATTTCCCACTTAGGTCATGTAAAGTAATGTAACTGTAATAATTATTCTTGTGTACAATACATGTATCCAGTTATAGTGTCTGCTGTATTAGCAGTTAAGTTGGAAGAACTAGAGTTGGAAAACCAACTGCTTACAGTGGCAAGTCAGAAAACAAAGATTATCAAGGATTCTGGTTAGCTTGTTTATTTAATGTCAATATTTGAAACCAAATATTACTTTTATTATGACAAATGCTCAAAATGTAACTGTATGCACGCTATCTTTGATCTTGCAGTTGGGAGCTGAAGCTGTGGTATATAAATTAGCACTTCAAATAGCAATTACAATTATTTCAAGCATTGAGAAACAGCATGCAGTAAAAAAATTCTTCATGTAATTCATACTATAATCTAAACACCCAATATATTATCCCAGTATAGCTATATGTCTTGGGTCTATGAAATACAGATCTATGTGACCCAACAATTCCTTGACATCCAGGTTGCATTCCAAATTTTATTTGTTGCATGATCTGAATTTTCCAAAATTAGAAACTTGGGAAAGCAGAGAAGAAAATGGCTAACATAAAACTTCGGTTGGCAGTTGTTTTCATTAGACTAACATAGATAAGTGTTTTCACAGAAATTAGACCAACATATTATGAGTTTCCATAGGAATTAGACTGACATACATTTTATGTTCTGTATGTTGCTAGCAATTCATATAAAAATTCAAAAATTGTGCAACAGGTTTCCATATAGTCAAGAAAATGACAAATTTCATCATGAGAAATGATCCCTAAAGCTGCAATTTAAAATGGATTGAATTAACATTTGGTAACACAAGTAGGGCGCTCACAGGAAGTTGCAAAAACCCGGTAACTTACTCTTAGTTTTGGAATTTGACCGTATACAGTTACTTTGAATCTACTACCATAATGATTCTTTGAAATCGTTATGGGGTAGGTTCAAAGTACTTTGAATCTACCATTCTGTACTATGTCTTATTCTGCACGTAAAAAGAAATTTTTTCACACACAGACATGATGCATTGATAGAAAATTGACGTCCAGACAACAAGACATGGCAGCAGCCTCTTACTCCTTGCACTCGTAGGCGGGAGGTGGCAGCTGCGTCTGCTCATCAGCAGCACCCTCCTCCGTCTGGTAGGTCTCTATAGGCTGCTTCAGAACCTCCTTACTAGCACAGAAAACAACGATCCACTCTGCACCAACTGACCCCAAACATTTGAAAGGCAATCTGCCTCTCCTCATATCCTCACCGAAGTTAGAATAAGGTTATAAACAGACAATAATCTTCTGGTACCTGACAAAATTAGACTATAGTCGAAAAGTTGGGTTGTACATTAATAAGACTGCACATTGCACAAATTGCATCACATAATATTTCGGTCTAAAGCTAGAAAAAACCCGATACGATGTATAATGAACACGTTCTGATATAGTGACCGTATGGCCTTGACCCTACTCATTTTTCAATGAATTGATCGGGTGATCCCTCACTACCGCTACCCATTTTAACACTGCCCTTTTGCACTTTAACAGCGAGAGTGTAGAAATAGCGACTGGGAAGCCAATGCAGCTCGTCGTTAAGTGTTAAGGTCCTCGTGTACCAACAGATGTGAAACAATAAAAGGCAATAGTAGAAATGAGTTTGAGTCGAAGGATGAACCTAATCAATTTCTTACTTATTATCTGCAAGCTAGTCATTTGGAAATTGCTTGAGTCAAAACCCTTTAAAACGAACCCATTGGCTCAGTCGTGAATTGATACAACCCTGAAGTTTGACGCTGTATAGGTAATTCAATAATTTAATGTATTCAGCCGGTGTCAGTTTTAACCTCAGCCACTCAGACTCATATCATAAGGAAGCTAATGGTGGTGACCTTCTCTCACCTGGACTCACCCCTGACCGTAATAATTGCTATTGATCATTGAGCTTTCTCTGCCTCAATTATGTAAGCGCTTTAAAACCGGTCTATTCGATCGTGGCTTTGCTTAGTCAGATTTGTGTCTCTTGAACTGGCACTATATAAATCTGCACTTACAATTACAATTCCTGATACATGACAAGTCTAATTTACCTCACCTTCCCACATCTAGAAAGTCTCAAGAGATGGTGTTGTAAATGAAAACTACCGAGGACAAAACAATTTGCCATTTTCAGTTAAAGGGGCGAGACATTTTTGCTGGAAACACCGACCTTTCGCCCTCCTCCATGGCCTTTTCTTTAGTGAAGGCAGAGCTTCTGCCACACAAGTGGACACAGATGCACATGGTAACGCCACAATGGTTGATGAAGTAGCAAGACACGTCAACGACAACAAGCAGCACGACGAAGATGACAACGACGATAGCAACAATGGCGCCAGGGTTGACGGATGCCTGAACGGCGGCAATCTCTGACGGCGAGTCTGCGAAACAGACGACATACTAAATTTTTATAATCTCTTCTAAAGATCATTTTGGTCAGCATCAGTCAATCAGTTTATTGAACACCGGTAATAACAATCAATATTGCAGTCACTCAGAGAAATATATATTAGAGTATGTGAATAAGTCAACTGATATTCTTCAACTTGTGTTATATAATTGGTTAGAGTGCTCACCTTGTAACGCCAAGAGTTTGCGTTCAAGCCTCCTCCTCTGAGACGCTTACTGCGTTGGAACAATGAGCAGGTCCCTCACTCACAATGGTTCAGCGCCATCAGTTGATGCTTGGTCATTAGATAGTGGCACTTAATAAATGCATAATAAAAACAACAATCATTCATTCATTTCAGGAACTTATATAGCGCCCCTTCAAGAAGCCTACTCAGAGGCGCTCCCAGTCCAATAATAATAAGCTAGATGATTCCACAGGAGGCCCTACTTTGTGACCATCATCATTCACCAGTGACAGTATATCAAGTTTATACTGATTGATTAATTGGTTGAATAATAACAACAACGATAATAATGATAACTGAAACATTGCTAACCTTCCCTGGTTTCATACTGAAATTCTGCAGCATCAGACCAGCCCAAGTCATTCCTGGCTCGCACCTGAAGGTCATACGTTGTGCTTGCAGTTAGGCCAGACAGATGATAGGTCAACATTGGTTTATTGACGTCATCAGGACGTGTGTGTCTTTGCCATTCCCCAAACTTCTTGCCTCCAGATCCATCCTCTGCCACGCTAACCTAAAATTATAAAATGTTTTCATTCAGCATCTATACATCTGTAAGTCTGCATAGTCATGTTCCATAATGCAGAGGGATTAATTAGTGATTTCGGTGCACCAAAACCAGGCCATGGCATAGCACAGTGCAACTCAAACGGGACACACAGTCATTGAGTTTTTTTAGTTGCAATCAAACGAAGCTAGCCAATAAAACATGTTCAAAATCATCGATGTACACGCACAGATATGCGCATCCATCGTAACGGATCAAGTTTAGATAAGTGAATTTGAGTGACTATAACATGACTTCTTCACTTCTGGTGTTCCTGACCAACTGAATTTCAACCAGGCTTGCCCCAAGTATTCTGATCTCTGACCAAGGTTCTGCCTGACACAGCCATTGATTGATGCCTTGCATAATAATAATCTTCTTCGTTTATTATTTCAAACTGACACACTGCAACATGATTACAACTCATAGTTTGAAAGGATGATCTCAAGTTATTACAGGAGTCGAATTTAACTGTTTGGCAGCCATACAAGGCGCCCATCACGTACTACGGTTCATTTTACCAACGACATCTGGCGAATGAAAGGCTGAGCCGACCTTTGGGAGGGCAGCGGGAAGTGATCCAGCCTCCGTGCTGATCTTCTGCTCTTCGTGCCAGAGTGTTACCATTACCCTAAACCCCTCCTATGTGCACGATGATGATGGCACAAATGCAATCACAAAGCCAATTAGATTAGATTAAATTAGGTATTCATTCACTGGTCATTAATTAAGATAGCCATACATGAGACAGAGTAGCCTACTGGTTAGAGCATTCATTTTATAACACTGAAAGTATGGGTTTGAAACTCCACCTCCTCTGAGACGTTTACTGTGTAGGGACTTTGAGCAAGCCCGTCACTCACAACTGCCCATCTCTGTCGATTGTTTCTTGCTTATTAGACCAAGGGGCTTAATAAATGCTTAACAATAATAACAACAGCTATTTCTGTTATTCCATTATTCACTCACTCAACCAGTCAATTGTTAATTCAGTGTGTTAACTGGTTAGCCAGGAAACCAGTCACCTTAGTCAGTCACTGCTGATTACTTGCTTACTCATTTAATTTTCCGCCAATAAAATTGAACTGAATGTTGCATAGGGAAAGTAAGTAACTTCTGTTCCTAACCGTTCTAAACAAGAATTCATACTCCTTGATTGGAAGGCCTCCTGTGATTGGCTTTTTCCAGGCGATGGTATACGACCTACCCGCTTCCGCCTTTGATTCGGAAGTAATCTGGATAGGACTTGGCTTTTCTGAAGAAAGAGCAGAAGCACACAGACATATGAATAACAATAGTAATGAGATACACAAAGAGATGAGGAAGAAGTGGAAGATGACAAAAAGCAGAAGGAAGTGATCCAGGAACCTGGAAAATGGCATCTTCCCTAGACTCTGGATGGACATCCATTGGCTGCATATGAGCAGAAGCCGACCAGAGGTGACATTTCCAGTTGAGCATTGCCTGCTGGCCCGAAAAACTTTCTGTTCTTAACGACGTTTAACATCATTAGGATTAGCTAAGAGAGCTCATCTGATTAATTTCTCCAGAAGTGGCTCTATAAAAATCTCCAATTGCAATTTGCAAAATACCATTTCTTATCTTGATCTGTCAACCCCTAGTTCTGAGGCCGCATGGTCTTGGGCTTAAACGACCATTCAGGAGAATGGTCATTCACACATAACAACATTCACATTCAACATTCACACACAACAACAGTCATCCAAACTTTCCTACAGATTACACTGTGGACTCGTTAGCAGGATCCCAGTTTATGCCCTGTTCTGCTTAATGCGAAGTAGTGTAATGTCTCAAAAAGCTATATGCTTAATATGCCATACTGGTTAAGGTACCATATACAAGAGCTGAAGTGTAGCACTAAATATTGACTCTTTCAGCATTGTTCCCCTTTTACGTGCAGCATTGTGTTTGACCCTTGGAGTAGAAATATACTGCTAATGGCATTCAAACGGGCAGCAGTGGTGAAGGATCTAATCTGACCAATTCATTGAAAAATGAGTCAGGCTGAGGCCATACAGTCGCTATAGAAAAATTTGTACAACGACATATCCCAACGAATTCATTAAAGACTCACATTAATGAGTCCAATGCTGTACATGTCTGGCTTCCCTATGAACTTTCCAATCTCACAGGATGCACTTGGAGCAGAATGTATGTATGTATGTATGTATGTATAAGCACTTGTTATAGCGCCCCTTCAAGATTTCTACTCAGAGGCGCTCCCGACTACAGCGCGGACACTTAATCGGAGTTTCACGCCGAAGCGCATGAGCAGTTGCGAGTGAAGGACTTGCCCAGGGTCCCTACGAGGCGGTTTGAGGTGGATTCGAACCCGCAAGGCACTGAACATACCCCTACACCACTGCGCCCCACAATAATACATGATGCAGAGGTGATAAGGCAAACAGAGGCAGCCTTTGACAGTTTTGTGCTATAGGCAAGGACAATAATGCCGCCCTTTTTAACATTTAATAGTTAAACTTTTTTAAATATACTTTTCTTTCTTTATTTTGCGGAATTTGCGCCTAGATCGCCTATACCTAAAGCCGGCACTGAAGGCAAACATTTATCTGCCACCTATAGAGTATGTGCTGTAACACGGAGAGTATGGGTACGAGCCTCAACTGTAGATACCTTGAGCAAGCCCTTCACTCACTATTGCTCAGCACCATTGATTGATGCCTGGTCGCTAGTGTGGTCCAAAAACATAAAAGTCAAGATAGGGGCCAAGATACCCTCTACATTTTTTACACTTGTTATTTGTATTATCCTGACAAAATTTCAGCTTCCTACTCCAACTGGAAGACGGTGCTCAATGACATAAACTTACACCATTGTAATCGTCATGTAAAAGCAAAATGTGTTACAAATTGTGATTATCTTGGTAACTTTCTTATGGAATTATGCAATTATGTTCTCTTACTAAATTTTATATTTACGACTCATTGGACAGTTTTTATTACAGATTTTGCTGTCTACTTCCTGTTCATTACCAGACATTGTACTGAAATTTATTTTCGTTGATATATGTACAAACGGTACTGTTCATGCAACACATAATTCCAGAATTCATATCTTTGATTGCATTTCATCTGCATTCTGCAGCATTTCGTACATTGATATATACATACAAACAATATATGTATATATGTACAGATATTATATATACATAAATCCATACATAAATACATACATACATGCATACATACATACATACATACATACAGTCATACATACATACATACATACATACATACATACATACATACATACATACATAAACATACATATAAAGCTAAAAATGAACATGCTGATTCCGTAATAGGCGAATCTATACCAGATTGTCCCTTGGTGGTTAACAGGGTTGGTAAACTGCTTTCCGAGATTTTTGAAAGCACTTAACCGCTTATCAGTGCTGGTTTCTGAAGGTGACAAGATAACCTGCTAGGAATTCTAAAGTTGGCCTATGGAAGAGGACTTAATGAAGCCAAGTCTATTTATGATCTGCTGGAAGCATGGAAGTTGACTGAAAAAGTTCAAGTCATGAGCTTTGATACTACTTCTGTGAACACTGGTCGCTTGAATGGAGCATGTGTTCTTCTGGAAAAATATAATTGGTCGAGAGCTCCTGCGATTGGCTTGATGTCACCCTTTCAAGGCTTTCATGGAACTGATCTTAGCTATGGATTTCATTTTTGAGCCTTTAAGTTATCTAAACATACCAGTATTCAAGAGTGTTAAGGCTGCTTGGGAAATGTGACATATGAAAATTGCAAAGTTTGGAGCCAAATTCTGAAACAGAAAATTTCCGTGAATCCACCATCACCTGCCTCAACAATGAGGCTGGAAGAAAGTGGCAGAAGATGAAGATTGTGCAGATTGTCCAATGAGTCAAGTAAACGGATTGTGAGAGGTAGGGCAAACAGACTTCATGAGGTAGCAAGCTTAAGAGATTTTGCTACAAAGAGCTATTGTGTTACAAAAAGCAAAGCTACTCCAGTCCCTGAAGTAGGTGTTTCATTTCTCACCCTTCCACCAGACGTGAGAACGCAGACCAGGCGTTAGAACGCAGAATATCAACATTCAACATGGAAAGAAATGGATCGGAGCATTGCGTGTCAGTCGAACACGGTGTCAAGCTCTTTGAAGAATTCAGCAGCCTCCTCCACATGATGAGGAAAGTTGTTGCCTTTCTCCTGCAAGTTTTTGAGGCAAACAGAACGGCTGTTCCCACTGATACTACGAAGAACTCTTCTATACATGCATTGCTGAAGAAATGAAGTTCTGCGACACATACTTCTTGGGACATCCTTTGAGAGTTGTTGATATGTTTCCTTGCAGCAGATAATATTGCTAACATGGTATAACTACTGTCTGTGTATATTGGTAAATTAATAATCTTATGATAATTTAAGATTTCAAGACGTTATGCATATTTTCTAACCGATCGCACTATGTGGTAAAGGGGGTAAAGGGGGAGGGTCCGTGAGCACCGTCTTCCAATTGGAGTAGGAAGCTGAAATTTTGCCAGAAGGACACTATTAACAGGTGTAAAAAACTGAGAGGGTATCTTGGACGCTAGCTTGAACTTCATTTTTTACCATGTGACCATGAACCACCCTACTGGTCGCTAGATAGTTGTGCTTAATCAATGTGCAATGATAATAATAAAATACTCTGATGAGCAAACTAAAATCCATTTCTGTCACACTCCAGGAAGGTGCTGTCGAGTCTGACTGCATCAGATTACACTATCATCTGGCTCAAAAGCGATACTTACGGACAGACTTGGTCATGGCCGTCAGTTCCTTGGGACTACTGACACCAACGTCGTTCTTGGCCTTCACTCGGATCCTGTACGTTGTGTTTGGAAGTAGGTTCTCTATTGTCATGGTGTCCGAGTCTGAAATCATAAAAACACTGAACTGAGAGAGAACAGCCTGTTATTCTGTATCAATTCATAATCAGAATAGAAGATGAGCACAGGGTTGCCACAAGGTAAATAAAACAAAAATCCGTGACGTTTCTCCATGTCTTTTAAGACTTAAGAAAGATTTAAGAAAAGGACCTACTTTGTAATTGTTT
Organism: Aporrectodea caliginosa; assembly: GCA_020284085.1. Taxonomy (NCBI): domain Eukaryota; kingdom Metazoa; phylum Annelida; class Clitellata; order Crassiclitellata; family Lumbricidae; genus Aporrectodea; species Aporrectodea caliginosa. The sequence goes on from JACEVL010000673.1 coordinate 197,596, forward strand.
TATCGACATAATATTTATCGAAAATATGCTTAGAAACATGTCTAGTAATAATTTTTCAATTTTCCATGACTTTCCATGACCTAGCTTTCAAATTCCATGACTTTCCAGGACCTTTTTTTTTACAAAAATATATGTTTTTCCAGGTTTTCCAGGTCTTAAATTTTTCTAAGTTTAATTCCATGACTTTCCAGGTTTCCAGGATCTGTGGCAACCCTGAGAGCAGTTCTCATCTGTTTGGGGACACGAAATATAGGGCCTGCTAAGTACGTCATAAAAGCACTGAGTTTGTCCACCTAATTGATGCCACTAATGTCACTGACATCACAGTCAAACTAAAATCCATTTCTGTCACACTCCACGACGGTGCTGCCCAATCGCACTGCATCAGAATCTATTATCAATGTTAGGTTGGAGAGTGATACATAACAGAAAGATTTAAGAGCAAAATGTTAATCAACAAGCGAACAGTATTGTATCATCTCGTATAATATCTAATAATTATAAAGCACCTCTTGCAAAATAACTATTCAGAGGCACTCTCAGCATCGACGAGATATGCCTTTAAAGAGCGAGAGACTGATGAGAAAACCAGTCATTAGTTTTGCCTTAGTTGGGGAAGGTCATTCCAAATGGAGGGACCCATCACAGCAAACACCCAGTGTTAAGCCAAAGCAGCCCTAGTCCTAGGAACAAACAAATCAAACAGATTAGTGTTCAGATAACTAGAGGAGTCAACACTTGCAAGCACCCACAGACATCCAGAGCAGATAGCAGACACACTTCTGAATCCTTCAGCTAGTCTCAATGGCAGCTATCCATATGAGGTGTCAGCAAATTCAATTTCTTAGCCTAAACAAATAAGGGCGAGTGGCCAGTCCTTTCCCTCATCATCCAATCTTCCCACCCACTCATTGTAGCCGTGGGGTGCATATGGAGACAAAATCTCGAAACAGATTTCTGCTCTAGCCAGAATTTGAACTCCCAACCTTATGACTGACACACCACATAATCAGAAAAACCAACTAAACACCGCTATGATCGGCATTAGCATCGTCATTTTCATCACCATTGCCATCATCATCATTTTAAATTCAAGTTTCCTGATTAGAAGTTACTTATCCTTTTCAATTTCAGCTTCAACAGTGGAGCTGAATGAATAGCTGAAAACTAACCAATACTTAATGGCTCCATTTTAGCAAACTAAGACATAAGATAGAACCCAGAGCTCTCTTTTTTGACCACGATCCCTCACTCAAAAGGAAGAGCCATAGTGCCATACCTAGTACTTCCAAAGGGTCCGACGATACTGCGTATTCTGGAACCTGCTCTCCACCTTCACCACCAATAGTCACTAAATATAAACAGCAAAATGACATAAACCAGTGTTTTGCCTTAATATCAAGTGTGATCATGAAGTAACTTAGAAACGGATGTCAGTGTGGCTGACCGTGCACTTGAAATGAGTGTCTGCTCTCTCACAATGCATCACTTTACTACAGCTATTTAGAGGTCTGCCTTGATACAAACAAACAGAACAGGCTTCTTCTGCCTATATGTACTGTCCAACACGGTTAACTTATAAAGTTGCAATACACTATTCCACCTACTCTAAACTCAATCAAACAATGAATCAATTTAAACTAATCTGAACCCTTCTACCCAGCTGCTGCAATAAAAACCCCAATTAATGTTCAGTTTTGTATGATGTCGAGGTGTGTGTTCAAATGTTGGGAAAGTCTGGTCAAAAACCCAGAACAGTGATCTATGGGGATAAAAAAGCTCTGCATAATCACTATACCTGTATACTGTAAAAGTTCTTTAAGTGTTCAGTCCATATAAAACCGTCTGTCTCGAATAGTTGGTGGAGTGGAGCGTAAAAGCGATTTGTGCAAATGAACACTCACCTCGCAACTAGTGGAATTTGTGGTAAAATAGCACAAATAGAAGACTAATTCAAAATTAAAACTCAAAGAGCTCCATAAAGTATATCAACAGTATAGCAGCGAAAGGCAAACCACCATACCAACAAACGTCAGATAATTCTAAATGCTGTTCCAGAATATGATTATATATTATCTAATAGGTCCAAACGAGTGTAACTTAAGACCGGTACAAAATGTTGCTTCAGGCATTACCAGATATGTTCGGCGTCTTCTCCGAGTATTCCACGAGATAACCTCTGACCTTCTCCCCACCATCCTCCACGGGTGGCTCCATCTGAAGGACAATGCTGTTTGGAAGACACTCCGTCACATTCACCGACTGCGGTGAATCAGGTGCAGCTAAAAATAAATCAACCAGATCAAGTTAATTCATTTTATATATAGCGCTCCTTCAAGGGGTCTACTCAGAGGTGCGCCCGACTCCAGCATGGCCAAAAAGAACAGTTCATATGCAATTATAGAATGTGTCAGAGAGTGATGTGATATTAATCTATTACATCCATAAGTTAAACACAGCATAACGTCGCTTCCTCAAGAAAAACTGTTTTTCAGTTATTTATAGAGTGCTATTTATAGAGTGCAATTTCTGTTGCTATTTCTTCACAAATCATAACAAGTAACATTAAGTAAGTAAGTAAGTATATTCTTTATTGAATTAACAGTAATTGTAATCTGACATTTATAAAGGAAATGAAAGGTTGAGCTTTTCTTTGCCAACTTTCTGTCTCACTGCAGCTTAACAACATTTTCAGCTCAGGAATTTCCAAGAAGATTGTTCTCTATAGACTGCGATCACATATTACAAAAGTACTGTCAACAAAAGGAACTTGATTGCCAGTTTATTATGTTACAGTTTTAAACATGGATCCAGTTGCTTAGCATTATCCATTATAAAAGAATTTCACAGCTTTGCAAAAAGTCTTTAAAGTCAATATTTCATCACGGCTTTTCTAATTCTATTAACACCACAACACGTGAAGTTGAGGACTCGATGTTGAGCCATGAAACATCTGACAAGGTTGTCCAGCTGGTGCCAACGTATCTCTAAATTAAGAAGAGCAGTTAACACAACTACTGCTCAGAGTCAAGTAACTCACAGTTGCATAACAAATAGCAAGTCCGAACATGATGTTGACTGTCAGCTCTGGAAGGGAAGGTTGGTTGTGTTCATGTGTGACAGGCAAACAATACGGACTATGGCACCTATTCTAGCAAAGTGTGCTGAAAGACAAATCCTTAACGAAGGCATAATTTCAGGCTGGGTAGGTGTGCCTTCAAAGGCTAGGTAGGTGTGCCTTCAAGGACTAGGTAGGTGTGCCTTAAAAGAGTACAGTAAATCTTACCATACACTGCAACGACTGTTTACCTTACCAAATGTAACAGCATCAATCTGCATCATACTTTACTTCAGCAAAAGAGTTAGCACCGGAATTACTTACTAGCACGCCTGAGTTCAATTTTTATATCAGTTGTTCCCAGTTCGTTATTTGCTTTACAGGTGTAGTTACCATAGATCCAGATCTGATCTGCTTCCATAACTGTCACCTGAAGATATAAACAAACAATAGAATTTTAACCCAAAGTATCAACTTGAAGAATGCAACTGAACTTGACCAAAAATGGGTATTTCCAAAATGGTCTGAAAGGATATTAACATTTTGTAGTATGACCTTTACAGTGCATTTAAACATTAAAATTTACAGTGCGTTTAGATGCATACATTTTGTAGAATGACCTATACAGTGTGTTTAGATGTTGAAATTTTGTAGTATGTGCTATACAGTTCTTTTGCGAGAAATTAAAAAGAACTCACATAGTAAATACCAAGGTACAGTGCATTACTTCTAAGCCAAATCCAATACTGTTTGGCTATAGAGGAATTAGAGAATTCTAGAATAAACAACTCTGCTAAGGTTACCACAGGTACAAAAAGTCTATTCAGCTCAAATGCACAATTACTCAGCAAGTGTGCTTCAGAGCAGCCCACTCGCGATGCTACACAATGTATCTTGTGCTACATAAATACAGCTGCAACCAATGAAAATTGAAATTATAATCTTTACAAGACAGCCTACAGATAAACTTCTTGTCTCATTTCACCTGAAGGTTGCTCGTTCTCTCACTGTTGAAAATCGTGTACGTTGAATTGTTTGAGATCAATTCATTTCCTCTCAGCCAATCGATCGCTGGAACTGGCTCCCCCTCAACATTGCAACTTATGTTTCGCGTCTTTCCAGCCCAGATATGTACCAGTTTGGGATGGTCCGCCACAAATCGAGGACGATCTACAGAGCATCAGAAAACATGCAGGAAATATCACAGCTGACAAATTTACACCAATGATGATCATGACCAGTCCAATGACAGACATCTTGTTATTGATCAGCATGACCAGCGTTAAAACGGATGTGATGGAAGCAACGGCAAAATTTACATAACACCGAAAATCTTATATATTTCTGCTTACGCTGTATAGGAATCATTTCCATTTGATAAGAACAATATTATAAGCTGATTGGTAAAGCACAAGATAATGTAACTAAACACACCGCAGATGCGTTTATTTTATGCAGCTGCCAATAAGATGGCATAAACAGAAGAATCTTCAACATCCTTCAAAAACCCTAAAGCGATATCCCGGGATCCGAAAGTGCAATAGACAGAGCTTTCCATACAAGTGCAAACACTTATAAAAAATGTGACCAATTTCAAAACAATCTTACTGTGTATTGGCAGACTTCTGAGCACAGGAGTAATGTTATCAAAATTCAATGCGCCAGATATGAATAAGAAATATGGATATTACAGCCTAAAGTTTACAGTGAGTCTGAGAGGAATTCAAAAGTTAACAGCCTACTATTATTATTATTATAATTACAGTAATTTATATAGCACACCTTCAAGGTTGTCTACTCACGAGCACTCCCAGCCCAACTCCGGTCGAACATGAGTCTTAAGGGCAGAACAAAACGAGGCAGAGTCTTACAGTCTTACACAGTCTGACAACTTACACTTTACAGTAAGTCTGGCAGACTGTTCATCTGATCCAATGTTACTCTTGGCTTGACAGACATAGTCCCCAGAATCGCTTGGAATCAAGCTGTTAAATTTCAGTGACAGTTGACCATTCTCTGGACCAGAAACAGTCAGCCTTGAATCCTCCTGTGAAGTAAAATGCAACAAATCTCAAGTGTCACTTACATAAGCCATGCACAAATGCAGATATATATATAAAACAGCAGATACATGTATCTAATTCAGCTAAAGATTGCTAATGCCACTGTTGAGTCTGCTTGCACAGGCGATACGTAAATCTTCGAGAGGTGCTACATAAATCTGTAAATACAATTACATTCCAGGATCAGGCTTTGGAGGACTGCAGAAGCAAGCATCAAATGATCAATCACCTTTAATTTAAACATATCCTAAAAACAACCCACTCTTTATCTAGTTGCACTTATTCCCTTTCGACTGCCTCTTTTAATCTAGTTGGACCCAGTGCCGTCTAACAATGGGGTGATCTCCCACGGTTGCCAGAAGTGGGAAATGTAACATTTTGCACATAAACTGGTAGGTGTGCTGAATATCTGATAATATACACCGACCTGCAATACGAATATTAAAATAAGTCGGCCAGAGCGGGGGGTTTGTTCTCCCATTCCAAATGGGGGTTAGATACCACTGGACCCACCCCATGAAATGAGTGGATTTCCACCGGGTTTTATCCCCCTACATAACAACATGAAAGACCTCATTAGATTAGGTTATTATAAAACTTCCACTGAAAACAAATGGGAACATATACGCGGTACTAACATTGTTGCCATCGACATAGTTCACCGTATTCCCTGCCTTCCGGAAGGTCATGGTAGGTGCTGGATCACCACGGGCTGAGCAGAAAATCGTTGGTATCTCCCCTTCGTTACTTGTGACATTTTGGAAATCAAATATCGCAGGTTTCACTGGATAAACAATAAGGGAGACAATCTAAATATGACCAATATTACAGCAATTTCATCCATTTACAAATGTAAAATGAAAAGAATCACAATCCATTGGAGTAGCCTGGCAGTTTAAATGTGATATGTCAGGGAAATCAGATATTATGCTGTAATGGGTAAGCAAGTTGAAACAGGCAATTCTTAATTAAGAATTTAACGCCATCGCCTTCCTAGGCACCTTATTGCCGCCTGATCTTGACGAGGTCTAGCCTTCCCAGAATGCATTTTTGTATCTCCGGATAATTTTTATAATTCCTAAGGGATCTGAGGTACCTCGGGTAAAATAATAATAATAATAATAATACCGGTAATTATAATACCATAAAGAAACTTGCTACCACTTCCAACGTCTTATAATAACCATTCAACGCTTCAATGCTGTTGCCTTCCTTTGCACTTTTGCTCAGCCAGAACTTGACAAGTTATAAGCCATTCCAGACAGTCATTTTATTGTCTCCAGACATTGCTTAATAGCCTGAGGGATCATAACTACCTTGGGACCATAAGAATAATAATAACAATAATAATAATAATGATAATAATAATAATAATAATAATAATAATAATAATAATAATAATAATAATAATAATAATAATAATAATAATAAAAGAATGGGATCTCCTATTTACAGACAAGGCGCGGAAGGGCCTACTCGAGTCCACTAACGCTCCACGTGATCGTGCCCGACTACTAGCTTCTCGAGCACCTCACTCTGGTGACTGGATGCTAGCTCCCCCTGTGACTGCTCTGGGCCTGCGTCTCTCAGACGAGGAGGTACGGATCGCAGTCGGGAGGAGGCTAGGCAAGATTCTCTGTGAGCCGCATTTGTGCCACCACTGCCGGGAAAAAGTCGACGCAAGAGGACTTCACGGATTGGTTTGTAGAGGAGGCGGTAAACAGCAGCGGCACAGTATGCTAAACAACGTCCTCTGGAGAGCCCTTGGCAGAGCGAAAATACCTGCTCAGAAAGAACCTCTCGGCCTCTCAAGAGAAGATGGGAAGCGGCCAGACGGTGTTACGCTGATCCCTTGGTCACGTGGACGATGCCTGGCATGGGATGTGACAGTGTCCGACACCTACGCCACGTCTCATCTTCCTTATACGTCAATCGGAGCTGGAGAAGCCACCGAACACGCCACTGTTTCAAAGAGGGTGAAATACTCTACAATTACTACCACTGTCTACCAGCCATGACTTTGTAGCTGTCGCCATGGAAACAGGCGGCGCTTGGAGCAGCGAACGCCTGCAATTCATATTAGAGTTGGGAAGCCGGATAAAGGACGCAACGCACGATCCACTGGAGACATCGTACTTGTTCCAGCGTATCTCAGTAGCTCTGCAACGGGGAATGTCATCTGCCTCTCCGGAACATTGCCAAAGCTCTCTGAGATCTGTTGAGATGACTTTTCAGACAATAATAATAATAATAATAATAATAATCATTCAGCATTTCAACTGGATGAGATGTAGCCATTCCAGATGTCACTGTCAATAATAGTCTCCAGACAATTTTCTATCTCCTCAGAGATTACACTAATCTCACAAAAAAACTAAAAATAATCATAATAGCAATAACAACTATTAACATATAATAAGATACCTCAGCACTTACCGAGAACTTCGACGTCTACCTCTTTTGTGTCATTGCCAACATCATTGTGAGCACGACACGAATATTTGCCCTCGTCCTCTTTCTTTAGGGGACGAAACGCCAGAGTTCCGGCCTTGGCATCAATTTGCAACCGATCTGTGGCCTCAACAGCAACTGATACTCCATCCTTAATCTATGCAACGAGATAAATTAAGCAAATATAATCACATCTATACCAAAAAGTAATCTGCCAAAGTATCTATATCTGGATATACTACAAGAACCTATCTAAAGAACATTACGCTGGTGGTTGAACCAAGCAAACAACACAAAGTAGTTTCATTTGGAAAAATCATAATTAATTAATAAATAACAAATCTAATCGCATCAGTTCTATGCTACCATGTGAGACACAGTAGCCAATTGGTTAGAATGCTCGCCTTGTAATGCGAAGAGTACGGGTTCAATCCTTCTCTGAGATGGTTACCGTGTATGGACCTTGAGCAAGTTCATCAATCACAATTGCTCAGCACCATCAATTAATGTTTGGTCATTAGATAGTAGCGCTTACATAAATGCACACAAATAAAAACGCAATCATAATAATACGTTTACTATATAATCTAGAAAATCTATATATGATATATTGCGTGTGGCATTTTTGAGATGATGGCTCTCTCCGTAGATGGTCCACCTCAGTCGTTTCCACCACACTCACACACACAGAGGTTCGAGTGGTGACTCTGAGGTCACACCTTCTCCGTAGATGGTCCACCTCAGTGGACCATCTACGGAGTACCCACACGTAAATAGGTTTTCCACCACACTCAAAGGAGGTTCAAGTGGTGACTCTGAGGTCATGCCTTCTCCGTAGATACAATACAATACAACAGTACTTTGATTCTGTCCTCCTTCCAAAGTACAGAAGAGCACACACGTCCACACGATTGCAGATACAATTATACTGCAGAGCAACTGTACAGCTCTTTTATCATAAAATCCACTATATATTTACATTCAGAGAGATTCTATGACAGTCAAGAACCAGACCTTGTAGAACTGGAACTCCGGAGCTGGAAGCCCCTCCGCTCGACAGGATACCGAGATCTCACCGCCCTCAATGGCATTTGCTGTTCCAAGCCTCTCCACGATCTTTGGCGGAACTGGAAATAATTCAAGCACAGTGCGAATAAGAGCCTTCTGTAGTCACGTAAAAGCAAAACCTATGTAGAGCCAAGTATACATGGACATTCATACCAAATAATGGTTGCACCAAATTCGCTGCAAGTTATTCAAAAAGAGAATCATAATTCAGATTTCATTGCCTGGTAAATAAATTGACTACACATCCATTGGTTTCTCTCACTCTCGTCTCTCTTTCTCACCACCTCTCCCTGCCTCGGTCTTCCTGTTTCTCTTACCATATCTCGGACTCTACGCATGCCTCTCTGTCTGTCTTTGTATCATACCTGTCAAATATCTTCAAGAGAGTTTTTCCATATACACGTAAACAGTTCTTTGGTCATTATCGTCTTACATGCATCATAACTACAGCGTCTGTTAAGAACGTCTCAAATGTGTTCCTACCTAGCTACGAAGATGTCCCAGTTTAAAAAAAATGCACACATATATGTAGACAAACAATGTTCACATAGAGGAAGGTCTTAAGAACATAAGTAATTTAGTAAGTATAGTCATTATTAACCAATTGCTGCTCGCACTTTGGTATACAGACATCTAATAGACACAGTTTAAAGTATATAGCATCCTAACAATAAATGTTTTGCACATCACGTTGGGGCGGATTATGCGGTCATGGGCACAGGATGGAGGGACTGGTCTATAGTTGGGTTTGGTTGGGGTAGTAGTTGGTGCAGGACGTGGCCCAGGTCAGTCAGGACTGCCTCAAAGAGGCGAGTGCAAATGACAGAAAATAATAATAATAATAATAATATTAAATAATAAATAATTAAAAATAACAGTAGCAAGAACACTACATGATACATGAATACAGAAGCAAGAAGAGACACACAGCCAGACAGGCAGAGGGAAGGCAGACAGACAGGATGGGGAAGATTCGCTCACTGTGAACAGCGACTGTGATCTTCTGTTCCCCGTATCTTCCATCCGCTTCAACCTCCGCTCGACATAAATAGAGGCCATCATCCCCCAGGGTCATGTTCATTATACGAAGACCTTCTTCGTCCACTATCTTGTACCGACCACCTGTATCGAATAAACACAACAGTTTTTACTACTCTCACAAGATATACAATCCAGACCATCGCAAAACTTCAGGTAAGCCTGCAAGTCAGTCTGGGCATTTAAATGATGCCCTAAGAGACACGACTACTGTTAAGAATAGCCTCTGTTAACAGAGGCTAGGCCTGGGCATTTTAAGTCATCCATTCATTCACTCACTCATTCATTCATTCAGAGCATTTATATAGCGCCTCTCCAAGATCACCACTCAGAAGCATTCCCACCCCAATCCCGGGGAAAAGAACAGCTTTCACATGATTAATATAATAGGGGTGCACGACAGTGTAGTGGTTAGCTTGCTGGACTGTCTAGAAGTCAGGGGTTTAAATCCCCACTTGGGCAGAAATTTTACACAAGATATCTTCTCCATCTGCACCCCTAGCCAACTCAGTAATAATGAGTACACTGACTGTACACTGCCGGTGGGAATATGAGACAGCAAGGGAGACGACTGGCCACGCACCCTCATATGCCGAGGCTACAAAATGAAGTTGCTAACACTTTATACCCATGGCTAGCTAAAGGGACTGTTCTTCTTCTTCTCCTTCTCCCTCGTCCTCTTCCTTTCTCTTCTTCTTTTTCTGTATAAGAGATAATGGTAAACAATGACATTCTATTGACTCCAAGCCTGGATATCTTAGGTATAAACAAACTACTGCTTGTCATACCAGTTGACAAACTTCTTTAATGTTCTGTCACTGTCGAAGTGCACCTCAGTGGTTTCCACCATGCTCAGGCGCACAGAAGTCATATAAAAAGTTGGAGTGGTGTTGCTCTGTTGCGTTCGTCAGATCTTACAATCACTCTGACTGTCTTCATCCACTGGTACCCAAAGTTCCTCTCCCTCTCTTGTTTCCAGAATGCAACTGGACTTTGGAACTCCTCTTGGTACCTCTGTACAATCCCCTGTGACATATCACAGCCCTCGTGAACAAGCTGGTGCCCTGCGCTTAGCTTTCAGGTAGCGCTGCATAAATTTCGGGATAAAGATTCCTCTTGTTCTTTTCCACTTGGTCTTTAGCTCTGTACAACCATCCCTGTTGATATCACTCACGAGGTTTGATGTTTTGTAGCCTTCATATTTTCTCCAATTTCTTCCTAGCTGACCTGGTCTTCTTGGTTCACTAAGAATAAACAGTTCCCTTCTTCCTCAATTGGCCTACTTGAATTAGCTCCAAACAAGGCAGCTCGGGTAAACAGACAAAGTATTTCTGAAACCGAAAGGAACACTAGGGCAGAAATTCTTCAGTGCAAGAGAACTTTGTAGACTTGTGGAATGGTTTGGATGATAGTGCTGTAGACAATATCATAGCTTTAAAGAATAAGCTAGGAAAATTGGGCTATTCAGTGTCCATGTTAAATTGCAGTAGTTCTAACACAAACCATACACCTCTTCTGAACCACTTAAAACCTTTGTTTTATGTTACACCTCCAAAGGCTTAGCTAGGAGGTTGCAGGGGGACAAGTGTTCCCATGCACCAAAGGAAAGGGTGCCAAAATGAGGGTTAAAATTGCTAATTTTACCATTGATTTTTATGCAATTTTAACTAATTATCCCAAATAAATTTATAAGATTCAATTTTGGTGCCCCCCAAATCCAGTTATATCCTTATTACATACAAACCAGTTGTCAGGCACGACTTTGGAACCCCACTGAGCACTAAGGGGCACCATATACTCATTACAAATGACAAATCCACAATGCAAGATTTTCAGGCTAGTCAGACTGAGAAAAGTAATTTTCTTAAAAAATCATGGATAAGTTCCAACTCAAGTACATACTTCATGTGCTAAAGCATTCATCATCATCATCATCAGGATCCATGGGCCGAAGGCCCGTAGGTGTCCAACGCTTGCATCGTATCCATGGGCCGAGGCCCGTTGGAGTCCAATGCTTGCATTGGATTTCATTCGTGTTTTTTCTTTACGAACGGAGTATCTGCACCCATCCGTTCGACCTTCGCACTTCTCCCTTAAAGAGAGTTCCAGGCTTAGGACTGGCTCTGATATCCACTTGTGGTATCAAAGGCGGCATCGCCGCCCACGTTTGCCAGCTTTTTCAGGGTTCCTGCTGAGCCTGTCCACCTTGCGTAGCGCCCTAAGGTGGTACTTCAGCCAAGACCTTCACCACTGATGGCATAGCCTCAGCAGGCACTCCCCTACTGACTGTTGCCACCCCCTCACCACGTTGAGGTGTGAGACGGACTTTGACGGGGGCTAAAGCATTACCTGGTTTTAATATACAAACAAATTAGGCATCATAATTTTCAACTTCAGTCTATGGGAAACTTTTAACGGGCTGGAAAGAACAGCCACATTCTGCTACATCCATGGCCGATGAGAGGGAGGGTGGGTATGCAGTATGCTGTCCCGGGTGGCAATAGCATCTGTCCACGTGTGGGCTGGCTGGGAGTTAAGCTACAGCTGGGACCATAGAATGAATATGCGCATATATTAAGAATATTAAGATTTGTAGAAATTGACGAATATTAGCGAATATTGAAACTGGCCAACGAATATTAAACTTTTTAAATTTCTTTTCATTTTTAATTCTTCAAAATCCGGGATCAATTGTACAAAATTCAGTGCCAAAAACGAGGCATTAGAACAAGAACAGTTACAAAACCACTGCACATATTCTTAAATTAGTAGTCTTTAATTAGTTCGTAAACAAAACGGAAACAGTGACATCATCAACGAATACTGCCGAATATTTACGAATATTAAAGTCTCAAGTCGCGAATTCTCGTTCTATGGCTGGGACCGCCTTGGTTCTTGACGCCTATGACTGCATCAACGATTCCCAGTAGGAAAATTTATAATAGGCATCATGAACACAGGACGATAGCTAGTGCTGGTTGCTGTATCCAACTCGGCAGCTGATAGCTACAGTGTCCCAGTGCTTTTTTACTTTACTGAGCCAAGAGGTCAAAATTACAAGCTAACTTTCAACAGATAATTTTTCTACAATTACAAGTGGTTCAAACAGTCAGCACTCAGCCTTTCAGCTATCTTGGATTTCAATTCTGAAACATTATTATTAATTAATTTGAATTTATTGACTTTTTAAACACAGTGTTTACAATCATGTATAGATTTACAGAACTTAACCAAATTAGTGTTTATTTTTTAATATTTTATTTCATTAAAATTTAAATTGCAATTTGAAGTATTTGGAAAATGTGAAATAAATAAAACAGGGAGGGGCACCAATTTCATAGTTCGTCCCTGGGCGTAAAATAACCTAGCTACATCTCTGTATCTCTGTATATCTCTTTACCCATCAAGAGGAGGTCACCCTATCTGCAATCCCTTTACAGGCTATCATTGATTGACTTTGCAGTCCCTTGAAAAACATCGACCCTCTCCATGGATCATGTATTGTACACTTCTTCCTGTTGGCTAAATCCAGCCGCAGCAATTTACATTACACGTAAATTAAGGTCTATTTGTACAGCTGCTAGGCATATACTCCGAAAGGCAGGTGCAGACAGGTGCAGCAATGATTTCATTGTGCTAAACACGAACACATACATTGCCCTGAGATTCAGGTACTGGACATCAATACCTGGAATAAGAGAGGCAACAGCTATTCTTGACAATGGCCCAACTCAGACACAAATTACATAATCTCTGCATTTATAAGTACCACTATTATTATTATTATTATTATTATTATTATTATTATTATTATTATTATTATTATTATTATGCCCAAGGTAAATAATATTAAGATCAGTCGTTGACATAAATATTAATTAAAAGAGAGAAACATCTGGGACAGCCACTATTCGTCAGGTTATTATCATTATCATTATAATTTTATATTATTATTATTGTGCATTATTATTATATAATTATAATTATATTTTCATTTGCTGTTCTAAAAGAATAATTCTGGATTTATCAGCACCATGAATGAATTGCTAAGGTTAAAGATAGCACAGCTTTTCATACTATGCAACAAATTGTCTGACTCTAGGCCAGAGGTGTCAAAGCTTTTTAAAGGTGGCCCATGGCAATATTTCCGAAGGCACCTGAGCAAATGGGGGTAGGAGTCACAGAGGGGTTTGGCGATCCCATCCCCAGAAAACTTTTGCACAACTAAATCTTAAATGGTGCATTTTTAGCATACAAAGAGGCAAATTAAAATTAGGCTTATAAAATCTTAATTTTGATCTTCATTATGAGTCATGAACAGCATATAAAATTCATTAAGCCTTAAAAATAACAACTTGAACTTTTATTCTCAAATCGTGTAGTCTTTAGGCAAGGCTACTCGAGCTAGAAAAACAGCGTCAGCGAGCCTGAGCCCGCAGGTCGGCTTTTTGACACCTCTGCTCTAGGTCATGCTGAATGATGACTATGATCAGTAATATGACTTATTAGACAAGTTCTGCGCACTGAACATAACTGACCTGTCTGAATGCGGTCTCCCTTGTATCGCCATGACACCTCGGGCGTTGGTCTGCCACTGACCCGACATTCGATTACAGCATCCGTGTAAATAGCCGGATGCTGGACTTCAGGTGCATGATCAAAGGTTATGTCCTCTACAATGATCATCATCACCGTCCTGATTATTATCTTCCCTATCATCATCATCATCATCATCATCACCATCCTTATCACCATTGTCATCGTCATCATCATCATCATCCTCATCCTCATCCTCATCATCATCATCATCATCATCATCATCATCATCATCATCATGGACCAGAAGGGGCAGCAGGTTGTTATAAAATTTGGCATAGTAAAGTTATTTTGACATAATTTTATGCACTTTTGAATACATAGAGTTTTACTTTTACATTTTCAAATATTTACTTTTCATTTATTGACTTTATTTAACTTATTTGCTAAATATTCTGCTTCCAAAGCAAATTATTGACAAACTCTTCCGTCATACTGTTGCTCAAACCATCTCACCACTTCAAACCTGGCAATCTATTCAGTACAGCAAGCTTCCTATTTCTTTGTGGCACAGCTAGGCAAACATTCCAAGAAGCAGGTGCAGACAGGTGCAGTAACATTTCCATTGTGTCACACACAGGTATGTCTTGTCCACAGAAAATTCCCATCTGCCAACTTCTCTAGTGAAGGATATGAGCAGTTCTTACGAGGCAATATATTAAGTGTCATGATAATATTATAATTATACCATTGGAGCTACGGCTGCCACCAAGGACAAATTCTTCAGGTTTTACTTATGCTTAAAAACCGTTATTTTCGGCCGTGGCTGGGCCGCCGGGAGCACCTCTGAGAAGGTATCTTCAATGGGCGTAATATCAAGTTTATATTGATTGATAGATACAATAATATAAATATGAAAAAAATGCAGAGGAAGAAGTGAGTAAGAAGAGAGAAGGATGAGCAGGCACGAGCAGAAGGAAGGCAAGAGTGGAAGGGAGATGAGTATAAAGGGAAGATAGAAATGAGGGCATACTGAATAGTAAAACAGTGGTCGATTTCTCCCACAGGGTTCCCTCTATCATTCCAGTGCATTTGTAGGCGCCTTCATCCTGCTTCTCAAATCCGGTGATGTACAACTTCCGAACAACCGTGCCCTCGTCCTCCACGTACATCCTAAAACGCACAAAATTCACACAGCTCTTATATTATTATTTATCATTATTATTAAACTCTCATTTATATTAAATGCACCTAAACAAAAAGAATCTTGCACAAAAAAGCAAAACAGGAAAGTCTAATCATAATAAATCTTGAACAAATAAGTCTTAAGGTTATTTTTGAAGAGCAATAATATTGAAGATTTGTGAATAAAGTCCGGCAGTTTATTCCATTCTGCCGGACCGACTAGTGTAAATGAACATTTCCAAATTTTCTAAGTGATCAAGTGACAACAACAAAGTCAGCTTGAGATGAAGATCATAGTCCTCGTCTGGATTGGAGAGAGAAACAGAGTGTAACAAGTGAGGACACATAAGGAGATGAATTTGTGTGGACTCGGTACATTGGTAGACAGATTTTGAAATTTATGTGGGCTTGAATGGGAAAGCCAGTGTGGCACCTCATCATCAAATCTAATGGCTTCTATAGCACCATTATCATAGCGTACAATGCATCAATCTACGATTGTTTCAAATGAAACTGTACTCAAAGTACTCATTTACAGACACCAGATCGAATCCGATAAATCAGAAACTGGTATACATACATCTTAATTAAAAAGAGTACAACATTCTAATTATAAAAGTGATTGTCTGCATGAGGAAGGGAGCGGTCATGCGATCGGTCGTAAGGTATCTTGTTCTAGGTGGTAGTAACCTACGCAGGAGACATGGACCGGGTTCCTTCGGACCGCTGAGAATAAATAGACTGATGTCCGCAATCCAGCAAAGCTGCTAACAAGTTGGGTTTGAAGTATAGTTCTGAATGAAGTGTTACAGAACGGAATGAATGTACAAAACTGGGCAGTGAATTCCAAAGCTTTGGACTTGCCACCAAGGACATCCAAACAGCACAACACTGTTTGATGTGAGGCAAAGCACGAGTCGGGATATTCCTTCATCGATTGCATTTGCTGGCATGAGGGGTGAACAATGAGTGATTTGAGTGA
The DNA here is from genome assembly GCA_020284085.1 of Aporrectodea caliginosa. Taxonomy (NCBI): domain Eukaryota; kingdom Metazoa; phylum Annelida; class Clitellata; order Crassiclitellata; family Lumbricidae; genus Aporrectodea; species Aporrectodea caliginosa. The sequence continues at coordinate 213,977 of JACEVL010000673.1, forward strand.
CTATTTTGTAAACTGTGAGACACATTTTAAACAGAATTCTTTGCTTGACAGACACCAGTGTTTGTACTCCATGTTTACTGGTTTAGCCTCTACCTACCTGACCAGGTCACTCTACCTTTATGTCATTATTGGATATTCAGGATAGAATAACTAAGGCCATGGACAGTAATGAATTTTCGATAGGCATATTTTTGGATCTGGCAAAAGCCTTCGATACGGTTGATCATGACATTCTTTTAGCAAAATTAAAACATTATGGGGTTAGGGGCACACCGCTAGAATGGTTTAAGAGTTATCTCACTAGCCGCACACAAAGAGTAAAATGTAATGGTTGCTTCTCGAATCTCCAAAACATCCTCTTTGGAGTGCCACAAGGGTCTATATTGGGTCCACTATTATTTTTGATTTACATAAACGACCTCCCCAACTCTTCTGCTCTTCTACGATTCATCCTATTTGCAGACGACTCAAATGTTTTTCTATCACATTCCTCATACGATAAACTTATCCAACTTGCGAATGAGGAATTGTCTCTAGCAGCTGATTGGTTTAAAGCTAATAAATTATCATTAAACGTATCTAAGACAAATTACATTATCTTTAGAACACCTAACAAAACTATTCCAGTTACCAACAATGACCTCACCATTGATAATCACATAATACCGAAAGTAACTTCTACTAAATTCCTTGGGGTCATCATTGACCAGTACTTGAAATGGAACCAACACATTGACCAAATATCTAAAAAGGTCATGAAGAATATTGGAATTATTAGAAGGATTTCTTACTTACTCCCCCAAACTGTTCTAAAAAATCTGTATTCCGCATTAATATATCCCTACTTAACCTATTGTAATCTCATTTGGACCTCTACATACTCTGTTCACCTAAATAAACTTAAGAGTCTACAAAAAAGAGCAATCCGAGTTATCACTAATTCCCCATATAATGCCCATACCAAATACTTATTCCAGAAACTTAAACTACTAAATCTCAATCAAATTAGGTACGTGCAAATAGGTGAAGTAATGTATAAATATAATAAAAATCTCCTCCCGATAGCCTTTATCTCTTTCTTTCCCACTATTAAACACCTCAAAGTGACTAGAAGTAATTGTACTTATTCGTATCCTCTTGTTCGAACAAATGTTCATAAGTTATCTATTAAATACCAAGGTCCATTCGTATGGAATAACCTCCCGCACAAAATTAAGGCGGCTGCAGGTCTCTCACAATTTAGATGTTTAATTAAAAATCACGCACTATATAACAATAATCTATAATTCTCCAGTTCTTCTCTTTTTTGTGCTTTACTAAGATACTAAGGTTTTTTTATTATCACTTAGCCTTTATCACACCTTCACATATGGCATTTATTGCTTTTCATCCTTATAATCTACCATCAAGCCATCTGCCACAAGCTTAATTAACCGGGCCCCTAACCAGCGGGAGTCTATCCCTTCTAGGAGTGCCCTTTGTTCCTAATGATATAATGTACTTTCATCTACAAGTGCATTCACTATAAATATTATTTTGGTTAAACAAGTAGAATAATAAAAATATTGAATAGCACATTAACTGATCTACTTGCTTGTTGTTATGATTGTACTGTTCTGATTTTGTTATGAACTGGATCAATAAACTCGATTGATTGATTGATTGATTGATTGTTGATATTAAGCACTTTTGTTGCGACTAGGGTTTGAACGCGATTGAAACCTGGGTTCGACGGGTTTGAAAATCGTAACTTTCACCGTCCTTCACGGTGTGAAACTCACAAATGCAGAGTAATGGAAATATAATGATAATAGTGGTTGATAACGGGTTTACGTAATACAACTTCTAACTACTTATTTATCGGCTCATTCCATATCTTTATTGGTGACTTCGTATGAGTGTGGCTTCCCATTTCACACGATCAGTGACTAATGTTGAGTGTTTTGACACGTCGGCGTCGTAGCTTCGAATTCGTAAATAATAGCAGTAAACTGTTTTTATTTGAATTTAGTGATTTCAGACACAAATCCAAACAATGTCTAAATCAGCAAATGTAAAGGGTGGTGTTTGGGATCATTTCGTTCACGATTCTGAGGGCCAGACGGCTCAATGTCAGTTATGTAACTCGCAGCAAAAATTGCCAGCGGTGCAACAAGAAATATGCATAGGCTATTCATCTCGGGTCCAAGCATAAGATAAACCTGCTGAAACACAAGGACGTTCGTGACCCTTGTCGTTCTGACGAAGCCAATGACGGTAGGCCTCTTAGTCCAAGCACAATCACAGGCAGCGATATGTCTCCAAAGCAGCATCTACTTTAGTAAGTTCTGGCTCTGCTAAATTGGGTTGCAGAGTAACGATGACTAAATTATCTTCTGAAAGCAAATGGGCAGGCACTGGAATGGCCTAAAGCTGAGATGTAGACGATTAAACTGTCATTTGACAATTATTTTTATAGGTCCATGCAATGTTTCTTTCAGACAGAACGCTCCGGAACGGCATTCCGTGAATTTTTTCAAGCTGCTACAAAATTATTTTATTTACTTACATTTTTAATAAAAATTATTTAGTTAATTTAATTTAATTTAAGCGTTTTCAGTGTTTATTGGTATTCATGATGCTATAAAATTAGAGGCCCAGGTTTAGGCCTTCGGAACCCTTGCAATGTCTTCCATAACTGTTCTGGAATTGTTCAGTTCCGGAACATTTTTTATTGAAAAACACTGCTTATATAAAAAAAATCGCGATTATCCTAAAGTTTTCTTTTTATGCAATTTTCTTGACCTTGGAGAACGTGGGACTTGTAGCTGCATACGACGACGTTGTTCTTACGCAAGAAATAGTGCAGAAATAATATTTATCATGTAAAATTTGTTAACCCGTCCAAACCCGGGTTACCCGGGTTTTCACGGCTGTCAAACCCGAAACCCGGGTTTCGAAAAAAGACCTCGGGTTTGCATTCCCCAGTTGCAACATTTACAGGTTTGGCCAAATAGCTTTCTTCATGTAGAGTGCTTTGCACTGGCTCCTCGACCAGCATCATATTCAGTTTAAGATCCTGACCCTTATGCGCAGTTGTCTTGTTGGCTCTACTCCATCATACTTTAGGGACTTCTGTATTTCAATATCATTGGTCCCTGGCCGTGGCACCCTTTGGTCAGCTGCCCATAGACTCCTGACTGTACCTCGTATGCATACTGCTACAGCTCAGTCCAGAAGCTTTGCCATTGTGGCCCATGCACACACCTGGCTATGACCGATCACCGTAACAAATGCTACTTTACGTGTAACCTCATGAACTGATTTTCCATTTCAAATCAATGGTCAAGCACTTGCTTGGTTCCAAAATTAGCATGAAGGTAATACTCTGAGGGCAGTGATGCATCCAGACATTTCGACCTGGGCCATTCTGACCCACGCATGGCATCCCATGTGGCTCAGTCTTAATGTCAACAGATATTGTACGACGCTGACCTTGTCCATATTGCTGCTGCTCTTAGTTCAAACATATCAGTTAGCTTGCAGTACTTACTTAGTAATATCGTAATCACAATTGTAATCTCAAAATCTCTAGAGTGCCCCCAAACAGAGAGAAGTTGTGACAACCAGCTTATTCACAGGCTGAAACAGATACATCAGATTCTTCTGAACCACTTAAATGTTGAGCTGTGTTAAGTTATAGCTGATGGAAATGCTGGCCAGTTTATCCTTTTGCATTTCAACTGAGGCAACAGTCATTAAAAAGTAACGATCACTGTTTTGTTTACGTAAGTGCACTGCCCATGATGACACACAATGATCATGATCATGATGATCTCAAAGATCAATTATTATGAAGAACTGATCAGAAACAACCCAATCTACACATATAAAGCTGAGAGAATTAAAGACTTATTGTAAACGTACATAATTTTCCTTGATTAAATATAGAAATAAGCCAACAACTAAAGCGAAAAAATCAAAATATTACAAATAGGAAACAACAGAATAGATGCACTAGTATGATATTACTAACATCATCTCACACGGAAACAAATATTTAAGCACTTTTTAAGGCCGAATTCGTTTATGGATGTACATATAATTATGTAGGCTACACCAGGTATATACATAATTATAACATGTAAACCTGTCCATATGTACGACCTGGTTGTAACATAAACGAAAACATCATACTTAAGGAACATTATTTTACCCATAGTTGTAAAAAACGTTTTTTTCGTTTTTTATTATTTTCCAAAAAACGTCGTTTTTTTCGTTTTTTATTTCTCGTCGTTTTTTTCCGTTTTTTATTTTTATGTAAAAACTTTATTTATTTATTTACTGTCTGTTATTATTTGTTTAATTTTATTCTTGTCTGATATCCCTTACGTTGCTCCGTCCGTTCAAGGATTCATCTAATTTTACGTCACTATTTAGTGTCATCAGTTGAGAAATAAAATAGCACAGAACAGGAAATAACATTTATAAAAGTTATTTGAACTTCTAAGTTATCCTAAATGCGAAATGTTGTCTTTGTACACAGTAATCTCCGATTGACTGGTAAACTGACTGATATTACTCCATAATAGCCTATATTATTACGTTCTTATATAAGTCAAAATTGTAAGTACAATTTTTTGATTACGTGCACTCAAATTTGAAAAGAGTTCAGTATTTTTAATAACTCAATTTCTTATTAAACCAAACTTATGAAAAAGAAAATAATTGTTGTAGAGTAATGTTACTTGGTGTTTACTTATAAAGTTATGTTATTTGCTGATCAAAATTAAATTGTGTAAACAAGGTTTTTAATTTAAAAATGGAAGAAAAGATGTAACAAAGTCAAATTATTTTCTTTACCGTTTTTTTTCGTTTTTTTCCGTTTTTTTATTATTTAGAAAAAAACGACGTTTTATTTCGTTTTTTATTTTGCTTTTACCGTTTTTTACAACTATGATTTTACCCGACCATCTGGCCATTGTCAATTCAATTGCTCTTCTTAACAAACCACCACCAGCTTACCGGGCTTGGCATAAACTAGACCACAGAACTTCAAAAGTGACATGGCTCATTAATTTATTTTCCTTATTGAAGCCTATCTATCATCGGATGCCCTCTCCTCCAATCTACTCTAACCAAACTGCTTGAAGGCTGCACATTCTTCTTCAATCAAATGAGTTTTTAATTTCAGGTCCAAAGCCTTGGTTTAAATTTGAATTACTGATGTTGATGTCATAGTCAATGGCATAACGAAGGAGGGGCAGAGGGGGGCAACCGACCCCGGGCACAGCAAAACGGGGGCGAAAATTGCTTTTAGTGGTACACAGTACTATGAAAAGAACGACTAAAAGTCGCAAGAAAATCAAAAAGGGTCGCAGTCATGAACTCTTGCTCCAGGCGCTGAAAGCGTTCGTCACTGGTCATAGTTAAGGTAGTCAGATGTCTGGCAAAAGGAGGGCATGTCCTCCTTTTTGGCCTCCGGTCCTCTGTCTGGCTGGCAAAGCTAGAAACGTGGAAAATGTCCGGCTTTTTGTATATTTGTTTTATTGGGTCTAATATCTCGTGGCAGTTTTTAACGACTTTACACGCGCATGTTGTCCCTAAGTTCCCGTCGGGGCCTATCAGGTTAAGAGTCCAATCTACTTACTTATTTATTTTTTATTGCAGCTGTATTTCTTCTAGGCTTTTCTAATCCATGATCTCAGTAATGTTACAAACAGTGTATCTATGTCGAGTTTGCATTTTTTTATGTTTTACATTGTATACAATTTAATATTTTATTTGAGTATAGTCAAAACTGTGATTCCAGCGATCATTTCGCGTCCCAGTAGCCAATCACTCGCGGACTGGTACCGGGTTATGGAGCACAGTTTGAGTAGGATTGACCTATATAACATTGATACATCTGAAATACATCTAAATATGTATACATGTACATCTACCAATTGATGTGCATTGATCCAGCTAGAGATTTATTGGAAACCACATCAAATTAACTTATCTGTACACACAGAGTCAATCAAGAATAACATTTAATTTTCTTAAGTTTAATTTCTTGGTCACAAAATACCATTGATAAAATAAAATAAAAGTAAGCATGAAAGTACTAATCACTCAAGCAGTTGACAGGAACGAAAGATGTTGAAGCAGCTTTGGCAACTGGCCACTATAAGGTTCTAAATAATTGCTTACCGGCTAAAAGCATTTGTAAATATATCAGCGAGTTTGTATGCAAAATGAAAAGAAAATATTTCTCTTTAAATGCAAAGACAACTAATGTCACATGCTCACAGCGTACAGTAAGGAGAAAAATCTTACACAACAAAGTAGAGGCACAGTCAAACGTAAGGGGAAAGAATGGCATGGTATCAAAATGCAAACTACGATTGAACTGCTCAGACTTGAGGCTAACACTTACAAACTATTATGTATCTTAAGTCAACCTGTTGTAGAACTGTTAACCTTGTTTCACATCATTTCTTAGGTTTGTGAAATGTGCACCATAAATGTTCAGATGATTAAACAGATACCTACAACTACTTTTGAATCTGCATACCTTAAATAAATATTCATTGTCTGGAAGTAATTCTTTAAAACACTTTTTGTCATTCTATTGTAATAATTATTACTTTTTTAAATGAAGATAGGAGATTATATAATTATATCCCACATGCAAGGCAAGCGATACTTGAGTTGAACTGCCATGACTGCATCCAACAAGCAATTCAATTGGTTACCCTGTCCCATAGTGGTTGGTGGGTCATGAACTCACCTTGTAACACCACTGAAAACTGAATTCTCCCTAAATTTGTCTCTACTTTAAAATGCCTCATGATCCTTCCCTAATTACTCTTTTTTCTTATTTTCTGCATTTTTGGTGACTCGGCTTCTCGCAAATGCTTGTAATTATTCAAGTAAAATATCCTAGGTAATATCATAGGTTTCTATTGGTTGAGAAGACTTTTAATCTGTGCTAGAATCTCTATTTAACTTCTCTCAATTATTCACCTGAATTTCTGTTTTACTCCATCCAAAATTAATTTGCAGTAATTATTTCCCTAAACTCCTGCATAATTTCACTGCAATTATCAACTCAATGTTCGTGCAGTCTTCGAAGGCGTGACACACGTCATTGCATGACACATCGCGCCTGGACTTGTTTGTACAGCCAACTGCTGCTGCGTGCAATTCCTTTGTTGCTTTGTGGTACCACTAATGAACTGGACGCCGGGACGAACAATTCAGGTGGGACATATATGGAAGCTATTTCCAGTGGAATGAGGATAGGGCAGATAAAAAAAGACAGAATACTGCAATACTGCATTTAATTGAATGCTGTGAAAAGGGAGAATAGTGCAAGAGGGTGATAATGAAACGAGTAAAAAAGCAGGAAGATAAATCTATTTTCACAGTTTTAGTATCACAGAAAGCAAGGATAGGATAGTAAGGGACCAAGGGTACTGGAAATGAAAATGAGGAGGAGACTGCCAGAATTGGTTATGGAATGGAGATGTCAAAATACTTAAACACAAAAAAGGAAACAGTGACAAGGCCTGGCAGAAGAAGTGGATGCCCTGCTGAGAATATAACTGGGTTGCAAGTGAAGGGCACCAGAAAGGTGGGACTACCCAAAAAAACTTAAATTTAATCAAATTTGTGAGAACCTCATAGTCCCTACAGAGCAAAGTGGGGCCTCAAATCCACAAAGCACATGGTCTCACTGCTGAATTAAAAGGATAGTATATAGATAATACAAGATGCAACGGAAATGCATATGCAAAAAAACAGCAACAACAATAAATTAGAGGGAGAACTTTATCTTTGATAAAGCAGAAAAGAGAGATTATGTAACCAATCAGATGATTAATATAGTGAATACTGGCTACAAGATGAACTATTAGGTAACACAAAAGCAGAAACTTTCTTAATTTTATCTGAGGCAAATGTAACCAGCTCACTCAAAATTTCAAAGCAACAAGAAGAAAGAAAAAGAAGTAGACTTAGCACTAATATAAATATCTTTATATTTAACAAATCATCATTAGCATCATTGCTATTAGAAGAAAAAGACCTTATTGTGTTGATCAGATGTAGTATTATGATCAATATATCCTTATGGAAACAGCATCATAAACACATTGTTAAAATTATGGAAGCCGAATGAACTTAGAAAACAGAATATCAAAGCATAATGAAACTCATGATAGACATAGCAATGAATAGCAAGGCACTGACCTAGCTGTCTTATCAGTGATCTCCAACGAGTTATGAAACCATTTGAGGTCATAGTTTGTTGTACTGTCCCTGTCAGCTCCAGATATCTCACATGTAAAGACAAAGGATGAACCCATCGCCCTTGTGAAACTATTGTCGTCAGGCTTCATCTTCAGCTCGAAACCTGTATGCAACAAATACACAGATATATATATATATATATATATTATTTATTGAGGAAACTGGTTGTCGAATTTTAACCAGAAGAATCTAGATAAACAGACCATGTAGTATGCTTCACATCCAAAGCTCTAGGAGACTGCTATATACACCAATAAATGTTTAGCTCCATGACATCAGAAGATTCATTGGTAAAAGAAACAACGAGCCCATAAATGAATCATTTACAATTTATGGTATCTGTGTTCATTCCTATGCTGACATCCAGCAATTCTATCAGCACACAGATGCTGACTCTAATGCAATCCATATCCCTTGTGACTTATGCACCGCCAACTTTAGCAAATCGATGACGCCATCAAACCATCTGAAGCTGAAAATAGACAAGACCCAGTTTCTATGTTCTGGTATACACCAACAGCTTCAAAAGCTCCTATGTAGCAAGACATGGCATGGTGTCTGATTGGTCACAGCACCTGGCCTGTAACTTTGAGAGTACGGGTTCGAGCCTCGACCCAATTACCTTCAGCAAGTCCTTCACTCACAATTGCTCAGCACCATCGATGCTCTGTCATATAGCCATGTGCACTTCTGAGCTTGGGAAGGAGGGCAATATCATATACAGAACTATTGCAATGGTTCGGCCATAAAATAGTCAGATGAAGTTACATGTACAATAGCACCAAGCATCAGCAAAAATGTCAACACGCTGCTTCTACCATCTACGTCAACTGCATACCACCTGACATACATTTACACTAACTGCCGTCAAGTCAATTGTAAATTCTGAATATCACAAGTTGCCTCGACTACTGTAACATCTGATATCACCAAATCACAAGAGTAACAAAGATCAAAGTAGCAAAGAATAAAGAAATCCCCAATAAATGGCATAACAGAGCTCTTAAGATATTTTTAATGCATTTGAAACAGTATCTGCAATGTAAATGAACAGCTCTTTAGCCATACTGCAAAGTGGGTATTTTTCTGTTATATTGGCAATAGCTTTAATGATAAAAACAACCTAAGTGCAAAATTTGGATTATTGTTTCCCCAAGTGCGAACCATCTCAAATATCATAACTGAAGTCCTGTGACTAATTCAAACTTCCAAGTATGAATACATTTTTATGTAAATTCATCATAATTGCTACTTGTGTACATAAACCAATCACAGCAATATTTGGCCATACACTTAATTAAGTCGTCTGATGATGTCACTGTGCAGTAGGACCTCATGTGATTTCTTGTCCCAAAAATTTCCAAATGACAAATGTCCTTGTATATATGCTATTACATAAACAGCCCAAGCTATTAATTTTTTGTGCTCTGCTACTATTCCGTGCACAATTTGTACAACAAAATTACCAGAAATCTTCAATAAATGGCACAACAAAGCTGTCATCTTTTTTATCCATCTAGTTTAACTTGCGGGAATCTTGAATGTTTGCTTGCTTGAATGTTTGCTTGATTGAGCCACAGCTAAAAAGTCAAATCTTGCGACGACTAGTTCGATCACTTACAATCATTCAATCGTCGTGAAACTTGGCAGACAGACTCGCCCTCGCACACACTTCATTCTATCAAAATTTCAGCTCCCCAAAAAAAGGCTAGCTTATAGAATCGGGGACTCAACTTTTCGAATCGGGGAATCCCCCTTTTCCCATCGATATCTATATTTAGAACGTTCTAAATATAGATATCGGGCGACGTAATGAACGCGGACTATATATTTGTAGAGGTGACTGCTTCATAAGACGCATTATGGGATACTAGATGGATATAGTAAAAAACTTTGTTTTTACTATTGGCTGTATTTTATTTATAGTTCATGCTATCAGCCAACCACACCAATGTCTGACCACTGTCGTGCAATGTTTCCACTGCACAGTTTAGGCAATTTAATGTTCCCAAAACATGCAGGTATGCACTTAAGCACACCTGTAGCTCACTCATTCACATTTGTAATGTGATATTTGATATTGTATTGAGTTGTATCTGTAAATTTACATAACACTACTCACAGTGCTACATCAATCAGAGGCACTCCCAATGATATAATGTGTTAGTGCACATGAACCTCAAATTCCTGTTATAACATGTTCATGGGACATGGTAGCTGCAGTGTTTCCGTTAACGCCCAAATGGCCGTTTATACGTCCGTAAAAAACGTCCAAAACGTCCAGATTTCTTGGTGTGACAGCCATAAGACATGAGCTACGTCCAAAAAATTCTAGGTCAGGACATATATATATAATTTCGTTTATTGAAAATAGAAAGTTGACAGACCGCAACTTCTCACATGGAAGAAAAGAGAGGGAAAATAGCTATAATTATTAGTGTTATCGTCAGATGTCAGTACGGCAGTGAACCGATGGATTGGATTGAGTTACATAAATACGTCCTGTTTTTGGACTCTAACGGAAACACTGGGTAGCTGATTGATTAGAGTGCCTGGCTTGTAACACGGAGAGTATGGGTTCAATCCTTCTCCTCTGTGACAGTTTGTAGGGACGTTGAGCAAGTCCTTCAGTCACAATTGCTCAGCACCATCAATTGGTGCTTCGTCATAAGAAAATGGCATTTAATATATATACACGATATTAATAATAATAAGGGTTCTTTATAAAGGCATTTGTTGCTGGATTAGTCTCCCCAAAGTCCAGGGCCACTCTTCTGAGTAGCTTCTGTGGAGGGGTTTAACATAACGACGAGTGTGTATTAAAAATGGATGGGAAACCCATGCAACTCGTCGTTAAAGTGTTCAACAACTGTGCTTCTGTCACATATTCACTGTTAATGACAGTGCTTCAATCAATGGCACCAACCACTTGTGTGTCCAATGGCACCAACCACTTGTATGTCCAGGACTTGGTCAAGAACCCAGCACCATGACTGGCGCAGAGCTTACACAACTGACTACATGGTTTTCAGTAAAACAAAATAATGGCCACTTGAATTCCCAAAGCCATATGCTGCAACGTAACTGAACATTGGCAATAACACTTCAAATAAGTCAAAAGAACTGCACTGATGTGAGTCTGGAAGCTAAGCCCTGGCCATTGCAGTAGGCTTAACCATAGAATGGATCATTACATGGAAAATGGACCGTATTTCCTGCACAAAGCTGGGTACGCCTCCAAACCTCTGACCTGATACAGGAATAACCCCACAGTCGTTAGGCATCGTCTCAGCTCAGGCTGCCTGCCATATCATCGCTGTGTATTCATATCTGTCGCCACCACCGACGACCGGGAAGCCAGCATGTTCTGCAGCGGCAGCAACTCATTAACATAAGCATCCATGCCTTATTGATTCTTCTGTCTTCGTTCCGATGTACATGACAGAGAAACGGAGCCGGGGAATTGATTCCGACACACAACAGGGGACCAGTATGGAAGTCCGCTGCTGTCGCTTCGTATGTCGTGCACCAGTCCGTTTATCCCCAAATCCTTGCACCATCCGCAGAAAAACACCGAACAGGAAACATGTCCTCTTCGATCATAGATCCACGATCACATGATTTATGATCCAGAAGAATTGCGAATCATGCATAGCCTGTAATTTTGTGACAGTTCTGGTTGATTCTAATCGCATTTGCAGACGTGTCCCACATAAATGGTGTTTAATTCCCATGAGAGATATTTATCACAAATCCCAAGCGATGGATGAGTCGTGGATAATCCGCCAAAATATACAAATAATTATCAGTCCACAGAGGAGGGAAACAGTTCACAAGAGAAAGCAGTTAGCAGCCTACACAGAAATACAACAGAGGAAAAATTTGTCCAGGTTTTTCAGAGGATAAGGCTGTCTCCTTTCTTTTTCACATTCTATTTAGATATCATAAAATATAACAAATTTCACCAATATCCAAGATCTTAAAATTAAGATGATTGGATTTTGTGCATGACATGAAGTGAGAGCTGAATTCCACACCAATATCTAAAATCTTAAAATTAAGACTAACAAATAAACCAAAACCTTTTAAATGTAAACATGATGCTCAAGATTTTCAATTTAAACTTACAATTCTTAACTTAGAACTCGTAATTCTTAACTGCAATTCTTGACTGCATTAATCTCATCTCACCATTCAAGATTCTCAATTGGATAAACTCAACTCAGTACCTGGCTTGACAAGCTAACACTTAGAACCTAAGATATGGGGCCATCCATTTAGTACAAAAGCATGGGGGAAGAGGGTAACCCAAATGCATCTGTTTGCATATGCTTGCGTATGCAGGAAAGGGGGATACCGTTAAACATTGATAATACTTTGTCTATATTGGCCTTCCTTCAAATGGGTCACAGTTCAGCTATCAGGCAATTACAATGGGAGAAAGAGGAAGGGTGTGGGAGATGTATCACACATGTATGCCAGTTACTGCAGACTGCTGCTGGGGTGCCTGTTCCTGTTGTGCGTGCGTGTGTGTGTGTGTGTGTGTGTGTGTGTGTGTGTGTGTGCGCGCGCGTGCGTGTGTGTGTGGGTGCGTCTGTCTGTCTGTCTGATGTAGACTCTACATTGGTTGATTACTAGAAAGGAGGAGTTGAGGGTCACTTCTCGGTGTTGTACACAAACACACACACACATATATATACATATATACATACACATATATACACTTCCGCAGATGAGGGGTGCAAAAAGTACACCTGCTTACAGGGAGGGAAGGGTCAATTTTTACCGGATTTCTGTATACGTACTAAATGGATGGCCCCTAGATTTCCATTTTTTATCGTCAACATTTGACACTCTACTCTGAAGCATAGTTGTAAAAAACGTTTTAAAGTTTTAATTTTTTTCCAAAAACGTCGATTTTTCGTTTTTTATTTTTCGTCACTTTTCGGTTTTTTATTTTATGTAACTTTATTTATTTATTTACTGTCTTTTATTATTTGTTTAATTATAGTTTTATACAATACAATACAACTGATCTTTGATATCGCCCTTCTTACGAAGTTCAGAAGTGCCACACGCCTCGACGGCGCAGAAGCAATTATATTGCAGAGCAATTGTGCGCGAAGGACTTGCTCAAGGTCCCTACGCGGACGGCTTGAGGTGGATTCGAACCTGCAACCCTCCGGCTGCAAGGCAACGAACATACCCCTATACCACCATGTCTTATATCCCTTTAATACGTTGTCTCCGTCCTTTCAAGGATTCATCTAATTTAATTCACTATTTAATCAGAGCTTCTCATTTGAAAATAGAAGGCGATTCGAAAATCGATCGCGCTGGATTGAGTAGGCGTGTATCATATTCGTATAGCTGCATATTATTATGGTTATCCAATGTCCATTAACTGCTAGAGTATACGCTACACTTGTTAACCGTCGACAAGCCTCTTCTGCTTGCTGATGAAATGTTGTATCGATCATAGCCTGAACTTTCACAAATAATGTAAATTAGATAAATAAAACAATGGTCTGGCTCCAGGTTCCTCTTGGAGTCTAAGTCGTCGAGCGCGATCGATTAATCGATCGACCAGATCTTTGCTAGGCGATCGACCAAGGAGATCGATCAATCGATCGCCTCAAATGAGAGGCTCTGTATTTAATGTCATCAGTTGAGAAATAAATAGCACAGTACAGGAAATAAAATTTATAACAGTTATTTGAATGTCTAAGTTATTCAAAATGCGAAATGTTGTCTTTGTACACAGTAATCTCCGATTGACTGAGATAAACTGACTGATATCATTCCATATTAAGTTCTTATATAAGTCAAAATTGTAAGTATAATTTTTAATTAAGTACACTCTGCACCTACAAAGTTTAGTTTTTAATCATTTACGTCAGCATGGACTGATGTGGGCTTATGCCTCCAATTTAAATTTGAAAAGATTTCAATATTTTTAATTTCTCAATTTCTTATTAAACCAAACTTATGAAAAAGAAAGTAATTGTTGTAGATTAATGTTAATTGGCGTTACTAATAAAGTTATATTATTTGCTGATTAAAATTAAATTGTGTAAACAAGATTATTAATTTTAAAAGACAGTAAAAGATGTAACAAAGTCAAATTATTTTCTTCTCCGTTTTTCCCCGTTTTTTTATTTTGTTTTAATCGTTTTTAACAACTATGCTCTGAAACATGCTGCTCAATGTAACACGTAATTAATTTAATTAATACAGTGCCACTTAACACTTTAACGACGAGCATGTACTTAAAGCCATTGGGAAACTAATGCAGCTCGTCGTTAAAGTGTTAAAACAACAACCATCATCAAACAACATCGATAATAGAATTTTAAGTATATTCGATGTGATTTATGTATGCCTATCACTTTTCCGATTAACATCAACTCTGATCTATTTTCATTGCTGCAGCTTGACTAATTGCCAAAACATCTAACTACCAATACAGCTCATATAACACAAACAGGAAAAGCACCTATACATGTGTGTTATCTATACCTAACTGCTTGGTTTTATCTGCACATATTTTCCAAACTGCTTAAACTGCATGTTAACATAAGTGTATAGGTGCTCAACAGTTGCTGTTTCACACAAAGCATTTGTGATGTATTGCCATCAACATATTCTGAAACTGAGAAGTCTTTTACATTAACATCAAGTCTACATTTCAATAAACAGGAATAAATGATTGGCTGTTTATAGTGACATATAACTGCATCACTCTAAAGTCTCATATACATGCACACACATGTGTGGGTATAGATTATTTGGGTGATGCTTAATTGCCTATACTGTATATACACTATATCTGTACAGCATTTCTTTTATTATGTAGTTTTTACATCACAGTTTATATCTCTTCCGACATGTCAGCCTTCTTACATCGGCCACCTGCATCCAACATCCAGCCTCCTCCTCCTTCCGGCCTCTCCATCTTCTGCATGGCTTTCTGCCCACTCAAACCAATTAGCACTGAACAAGGATCTCATCTGATCAATTTATTGAGTTGAGGCTATAATGGCCATGCAGAAATACTAGTAAATTCATTAGAACTAAATTAATTCTGTAAAGCAGTTTGCAAGTATTTTGCAGAAAATTCACACACCCTACAAAAGCACCTCAAATTTTTTTCTACATTCAGATTTGGTTGAAACAGTTGCAAGACTCATTTCTTAAATAGCTCTATCTTGTCTCTGTCCCATTTTATGGTAACACCTGTCTTGTTTCAGCTTCAAATTCAGCCGTCTTAGTCTTGGACCACTTTTCTGATCATTGTCCCTGATCTTTGTAGTCTTCTATACTGCGCTTTGCATCTGTCTGTGTAAGTTAACAAAGATCAGTAGCAAACAACCACGAAGAGGCTGAAAGAACTTTAATTTTCTTTTCATAATCATGGACGTATCATCATCATCATCGTCATCTTCATTGTCACCATCATGACCCATTGTTACCATTATCTTTCACGATCTTTCATCTGCATTCAATGTCCCCTTGGGTTCAGTAAAATGTTGTTACAATATTTTAGACAGACTTTCCACCTTTTAAGATTAATTTTAAATCAACAATGGTTGCTTAACAATTTATAGTATAAAATAATAATAATAACAACAATAATAATAATATCTGAGTTACACAATTGGTGCAGATACATCCCCAACGGTTAGTTTGAAAACTGGCAAATGGATGCCCCATATGCCAATAAACCATAAATGACGCCATACTGGACTCATTCCAGAATGCCAATAATCCAAGCCCTAGAGGGCGCACTGGTCCCCCTTCTGCAGACCGATGGCAATCATCCAGACGATGCCGCTTTAATCCCATGGGTTGCTGGCAGACATCCGTCTGGGGAAGTCACAGTAGTTCACTTGTGCCATTAATAGAAGGCATGAATCTAAAACTGTACACGGTGCACAAGCAAATCTGTGAAAAGCATTGTTACTATTGCTATTATTATTGTTATTAGTATTACTATTATTATACATTTATTAAGCGCTATTACCTAATGACGAAGCATCATTTGATGACACTCAACAATCGTGAGAAGCACTTGCTCAAGATCACTTAAAAGTTTTAAGTGATCTTGAGCAAAAAGTTAAAAGCAACCATCTCAGAGGAAGCTTGAACTCGTACTCTTTGTGTTACATGGCGAGCACTCTAACCAATTGGCTACCAGGACATTCCTGGTGTGGAGGTGATGGTTAGTAAGGCTGAGGATACGTTGCTATCTGTGGCCCAATGGAGCCGTTCACACGTTCTACAAGAGCTTTTTCCACCCATATTACATACGTCAAATCGTCAATACATAGTGTGTCCTCGACCTCACGATTATATACTACCCTTTAGGGACAACAGAAATTATAACCCTAGTGTCCTATTCCGGAAATTGGTGCGAATAATTAGGGTCTTTAACAAATTATACCAAATAACAATATTTCCATCTCTTGAACCATAGTTATACATTTTGAACTCTGTTGAACTCGTCTTATCAGAGGCAATGTGTCGGCTGTCTTGAGTGGCAATAAATGAATTCATATAATTTCATTGACGTTGATAAACACATATAATTTCGTTGACATCAGTGTGCAAAATACAGATAAAATATTCAACTTCACATGGATCAATGTCTGACCCCCCCACCAGTCTTTTTTCTACAATTCTCATACTTTGGCTTAGATAATAATAATGTATTCATAATTACTAAAAAAAGGCATATATCAATATCTGGTAAATGGCCACAGAGTGCTCTAATACCAGAAACTTCTGTCTACGGTTGCATACATTCTCTACAGTGTTTCTCTACTTAATATGATCATTCTGCATGGGCGACTGATATGGTGCCTGCTGTGCACAGATATAAATAACTCTCAGGAGTGTTCAAAAACGAAGTGGTGCCATTTGTTTATTCATAGCATGACAGAAGTGTAAATGCTTCCTGAAAGGTAGGTGTGTCCTTCCCCACATCAATAATTTACAATTTGAACTCGTCATATATATCACCCCTAAGAAGAGAGAGTGGGGCTTTGAACCCAGAACCGGATCATTTCACCAGAGTGTACGCTGTACGGGCAATGCCAGAATTGGTCCAGTCGTCGTTTAAATCTTTGGTCCGCCTCGTTTCCCTATTCGGAGCACCTCGTAAACAGGTGACGAGGCTCTCACAGTCGGCCACGCTCAGCGTCTGGAGCTCCGTATTGATCGGTGGCGGAGGCCAGCAGCGCCAAACGGCGGACAGCCAACGCTTTGCAAAGAAGCAGACAATGCGGTAGACTGTCTGTCTGTCTGTCTGCTTGTCTGTTACCAAGGCAAAAGCAGTAGTCAACGCACCAGCCAAGCTGCAAGGCCGGGACAATCCTATAAAACCATACTCATTGTCGTTATTATCATAATATTGGCCGAGCACAGGAGAGCCAACCATCTCAGGCTGCTAATTAATTATTAAGGCAAACCTTCAGCACTGTGTACACTAAACTAGTGGCAAAATCAGTACAGCTGTAAAAGGGGACCCAGGAGAACTATAACAGGAGGCTGTACTTAAAATGTAACAGCTGCTATTAACAGACACCCATATGGATAAAAACACTCCAGGACATCATTAGTCTACTGTGACAGTCTTGGTCTCATACACGGCTAGCCTGACTGAGTGCTAAGGGTGTGACACAAGGGTGCTAAATGACTGAGCAATCAGGTTTTGTGCATTCCCTTTGAATCACGAAATGAGTGTGTTTGAGCTCCCTGCTGAGACTATTGTGTCCCTTGAGTAAGTCCTTTAACCACAATGACTCAGCATTGTCAACCGAAGCTTTGTCATTAGGTACTGACAGATGCAGAAACACTCTCACAGGTTTTTAGACAGAGCCATAGATATGTTCAATTACTTATTTACTATAATGTAGGTCAGTGTAGCCTTTGATGATTTAAGAGTCTGGCTGTAGGTCACAGCAATTATCCACTGGACCACAGCACCCATACCAAAACCCCATGCACGGAAAATCTACTCTCAGGGTTCTGCTGTTTTCTCAATCCAAGTCCTGACTCTAGCTGCTGCTACATTCAAGTTTACTTTTGTCAAAGGACTGAACAGTGTTCGAACAGAAAAAATCAGCAGATTAGGAATTCGTTTTGTTTTCTCAATATGAATTTAGTGCCTGTCATCAGAAAACTACTGTTTCTGTAATTGAATACGATGGGATCTGGTTCGTAACATGCCAAGATTTCAATATATTTAAAACTTTACATTGACAGGGCATAGAACATTGTATATGTGCTTGAACTACAAGCTTCAAAACAACTCTAGTCAGTGTTTCTAAAACAGATTACATACCTTCGGAAAACGTTAAACCTGCTATATCACAACATGTTATGCTACAACCTGTTACGTTTACCTTGTTTGCTTACATTGGCTTCCAAGTTTCACCATGCCACCCCATAGCCACACAGTCCTTTGCTGGACTCTGTTTGTAACTGATAGATATCTGAAAGCATCTCTGCTAATTCCAACTTGGTATTAAGCTTCCCTGGTAAGAACAAGAGGCTGACAGTTATGGAATTCTATTAATACTGATATATGTGAGTCAAATTTCATTAATAGCATTCAAAAGCACTTTAAAAAGTATTTGATTGATTTGTACTGACTTTGCATTCACTGACAATTGTTAGTTGCTCGAACAGTGTTTCATTGTCTGACTGTTGAACACATACGATTACAGTACATCTTGTTGAAGAATTCTTTACTGCTAATAATACATGGGGACGACTTGATAAGCTGAGTCAGCTTCTTCTCCTCACTGAATTGTTTGCTACACTAGATTCATAATCATTAATGATGAACAATTCAGAGATGCTCTGTATCATTTCTGTACTAGTAATTTAACTAGTTGATTTAATGCTGGGAATGTCCAAAGCATATTTCTGGTTAATTGTGTGTATAACTAACTAATTATATGTTCATTGCTATAGCTCCAAGTTTTCGATTCCGACTAAATAAATTAACTAAATAAAGAATGGTTTACAGTTAGATCTGTCAACTGCTCATAGCATTACCTGGGTTACTTTCTGCCACAGCAGAACTATCGAGACCTATAGTCCCTAAGAAAAGCGGGTGCTTGAACCCAGCCCCGATCATCTCACTCCTGTGAATTATAGGCAATGCGAGAAAAGAACCAATCCAGTCGTCGTTAAAATTTTTCCTGAGCTTCATTTCCCTACTCGGGAAAATTTCATTTGCATTTTCCATTTCATTTTTTAAAGCTGACTCACACGTTTGACACCAGACCCTACATTTGTGGCACCATGAGCAACCTAATGCCCTAAGCTCTTCTTCCTACTGAAATCAACAAGTGGACATTTTGGCACCTTATGCGTCGCCTAGGTCACACATGAGAGGTAAGCCCCACTTAAAGCACTAAAGCATTCAAACCGCACGCAATTACGCTTGACATCGGAACATCGCCAGTGAGAGGGAATGCAAACAGGAAAGCACTCGACTATATATGATGTATGCATTGGGACATAAATAAACCACTCTTCCGAATCTCTCAAAAGCCCAATGCCCGTTCTCATATCCATCAGTTTCTCAGTGCCATGGTCTTTCACCAAATATAGACTCCTTAAACGCCAAGCCATCTGAAAGTGGCCCCTGATACAGAGGATTCTAATATGGTTGCTCCTTCAAGGGTCCACGACTTGCCTCATGGTGACAATGCTCCTACCATGGTTGCTCCACACCATTAGTGTATGTTAATTAGGGAATGATTTCTATGATGGTGTTAGTCAGCTATTTAAGTCTAGAAGCACTCCTAACAAACCTTGTTTGAGATGGTAACTTAGGGGACTGATAAAATACGGTTGGGTAACAAGAAAGTCTTGAATGGGGTGGGTCAATTCTGTGACAGGCAGGCACCAATGACCCAAGAGACACTAGGCAGCTATTTAAAGGGACCCCACAACACTACGAGGCCCACTCACCCTTGTCCAAAAGCATCTAAAATGTTTTTGCAACGTCTATACCAGTTTTATTGGCAGATTGGAAATTAATGTTTTAACCTGACACAATGACACTGCAGTTGACCAAAGACTCATTCCAGATGTGTCTGTAAGGATTTAATAAGGTCTAAATTTCATTCAACTAAATTTAGAAGCTGAACTGCAGGGCTCAAAACTAGACTCTAGAATTACAATTACTTTTATTATGTGAAAGTTCAACAATCTATCCAGCACATAAATCCTAATCAATGTGGTCTCCCAAATTCAGATTAGTGTGTAAATACATGTAGAGGCAAATCAGGCAATAGAGCCCGAGGCTTTGCCCCAGACCCCATCTGGGCTCAGGACACCCTCAAACCAATGTTCCCTCAGGCCGCACAGCCCGTAAAAAAATGATGCATAGCAGTTTCAAAATTCCGCACACAAATTTTGGCAGGAAATACATAATATGAGCTAAAGTTTTGTTACCTGGTCATTGAATTATTGACCTACTTAAGCCAAACATCTTCTTTAATAAAAAGACATTATTTACAAACATGCATTTAGTCAGTATACTGTAGTCTGTATAGTTACAATTTACAATCACAAATGTTGCTGGAAATGCGTTGCTCAGTTTTATTGCTCACGCAAAAATTAGGCTGCTCAAACAACCACCAGTTCCGCGCACACAGGAAAAATATTATTGCCTCAAACCCCCTCTTCCCTTCCAGAGTCACTCCTGGGAGGAAGTGGAGGGTTACACATGACCTTAAAGTTGGACCCTAGTATTGCTAGTAACCATAAATCTGGTGGCAGACTAGCTAATTAAGGTATACATGTAATTCCTATATACTGCAATCCACAAGAAAGCTATAATTTACTCAAATTTGCCTGTTTGGCAACTTGTACACAGTTCTACATTGGATTGGGCTAAATTGCTAATTGTTAAAGAACAATCAGTAATTCATTTGGACTAACAGAATCAAAATACAGTGTGGTGACTAAACAGATTCAGCAAAACAAGTGAAATGTCCATTATGCAGCATTCAACTTAATATTAGATTACAATAATAGTCATATTGTCAATTATATTACATTGACTTTTATGACGCCTTTACGTCAATGCATAATACCATAGAGCAGAACATGGCGCCTTCATGAACGGATTTACCTGAAGCGGCGAAATTACCGGGTGAAGGCGTCGTCGAGGGGCCCTGTCCTCCTTTCCCATCGACCGCCGCCTCTTCGCCTCCTCCAAATCTTCCGCCGCATACGACCAGAAGCAAAACCAACGTCAAAGGTGGCAAATGCGGATGACAGGACAAGACCGGCATAGTTTTCTCTTCGAACGAGTCCTTCTGATTAAAGGAATTTGCTTTAAAAATCGGGGAATTGGAGAGAATTCAATAATTAACAGAGACGCTGACGACCATCAAAGCGATTGAAGCAGATACCCCGCAGACGAGACGCTGCGCCCCAGACTACATATTATCCTTTGTGAGGGCGCACTGTCAACGCACCGCAACTCCGCCATCTTCTGATTGAGTCAGTGGTTAACGTGTTATTGCATATTAAAATTTTGGAAATACAGGGAAATTCTGCGAACAATATTTAACAATAGATATGACACTAGAAAAAGGTTCGGTAAACATAATTCTACTCGTTTGAGCTGTAGTAGCAGTAGCAGTAGCAGAAGCAGTTACAAGAGTTTGATTACATCCATGACTGCATTAAGGCTAATGCGGGCCCGGGCACTGCTATGATTACCTTCTGACAACCACCGTGAATAACAAGCACATTTTAAAAATTCACTTCTGAAAATGCGGGGCCCTCAAATCTGCGGGCCTGGATGCTGCAGCACCCTTAGCAGTTAGCACCCCTTAATGCGGGACTGATTAGGCCTACATCTTGTGGCTATAGTCGTCGTTGACGTCTTCAGAGTAGGATAGGCGGCATAGGCCTATAGGCGAGGTGGTATAGGGGTATGTTCGGTGCCTTGCAGCCGGAGGGTTGCGGGTTCGAACCCACCTCAAGCCGAGGCGTAGGGACCCTGGGCAAGTCCTTCACTAGCAATTGCTCATGCGCTTCGGCGTGAAACTTCGATTCAGTGTCCACGATGTAGGCGGGAGCGCTTCTAGATAGATCTGAGTAGAATTCTTGAAGGAGCTATAACAAGTGCTCATACATACATACATACATACATACATACATACATACATACATACATACATACATACATACATACATACATACATCTTGCTTACTTGTTTCATGTTAGCTGATTATGAATTCATATTTTGCTTTCACCGACTTCTGTTCTTTCGTATTAATTTTATGCTTTCTGGTCGTATTTTCACGTTTTACTGATGTCAAGATGTTATTAGGCGCTCTAGGTCTATAGATTGCCATTTTGGTCCTTCTGAAGGCCTTAGAATAAAATTATATGCGTAGCTACATTGAGGCACGATCGAGAAGGTAGTTGCCTCCTCTTGCATTGTTTTTTGAATGATGAAACATATGGATTTCCAGGTCTTCAAGCTATGTCTCCCGGAGTTACCTCCTCTTGAATTTAAGTCTGGCTACGGCCCTGAGCCTTAGTGCCGCTTTTGTAGTCCAGTAGCCTACACTACGTGACACTAGTCTTTTCTGTTTGTTTTTTCTTCTCTCTTTATTTCATGGACGGAAGCCCTAGGCGGCTGTCGTTCCTTTTGGTTTAATTGCAATTAGTTATACATTTTATTTCTTTGGCAGCCGTAAAGTCTCTTTTCATGGCCATAGCGGCTTTTTGACCATCTCTTATGCCCATAAAATGCACTCTCCTTGGTCTCTGGGGCTCTTTTCTTCATGTTTTGGTGACCGTTGAGGTTCTTTTGTTAAAAGCTATAGGCCTAACAGGTAACGCATCTGCAGACGTGAACAAGATTTTATTGCTATTGCATATATACATGTACAATGTTGTACATCAAAGTTAATTACAACATAATTTATGCATATTATTCATTAGATGCTATATATTTTCATGACAATTTGTTATGTGGGCTGCATTAATACTACCACTAATATATATATATATATATATATATATATATTATATATATATTATATGAGTGGCCGAGTGGGTTGGTAGCCTGCTCGTCACGCCGGCGCCCCGGGTTCGATTCCCGGTCGGGTCGGATTATCAGAGATTAATTTCTCGGATCTTTACTGCGGGTGGCTCGGTCGCATTATAAACGTGGAGTAACAATACAACACACAATACAACACATCACAATACAACTGGGGCGTGGTGGTTTAGGGGTATGTTCGGTGCCTTGCAGCTGGAGGGTTGCGGGTTCGGATCCACCTCAAAGTCGCCGCGTAGGGACCCTGGGCAAGTCCTTCACTCGCAATTGCTCATGCGCTTCGGCGTGAAACTCCGATTCAGCGTTCGCGCAGTAGTCGGGAGCGCCTCTGAATGGGAAATCTGGTTGGGGCGCTATAACAAGTGTTCAAATACAATACAATACAATACAATACATAGGCTATATATATATATATATATAATATATATATATATATAATATATATATATATATAGCCTATGTATATAATAATATATTATACATATATATAATTTTATATATATATATATATATATATATATATATATATATATATATATATATAATAAAGACATGTGATTAGGACAGGTAAATTAGGTGACCATGGTAGGAAAACTACAACACAGCGCATTGGTGTTGGCGTGTGGGCGTTTGCGTGGGCGTGTGTGTGGGCGTGCGTGTCTGAAAGAGACAAAAGAGAGATTCTGTTTAACTTTATATTAAGAGTCGAGGTTAAAGGATGTTGTAGCCTAATATAATTTGTTGTAGCCTAATATAATTTGTTGTAGCCTAATATAATTTGTTGTAGCCTAATAATAATTTGCTGTGAGAGGGATATGATAGAATTTCTGTAGGCATACATAGCCTACAGAGGCGGCGCCAGACATCTTTTCTAACCAGGGCATAGCCATTAGCCAGGACAGTCACACAAGTAACCAGTGCACAGGCGATTTAAATTCCTGGCAGGGCAATAATTCTGGCAGCATTTGGCAGGGCAACGACCAGGGCAAAGGCTTTTTTACCAGGGCATTTGCCCTGGCATGCCCTGGTGTAGTGCCGCCACTGCATACATAGGGCATTAAAAGCGGTCAAAGGCCTTCAGATAAAAACAGCTGCAAAGGTTTCTAGGCCACGTGATAAGTTCAAGGGTCAATTGTCTGTCGATCGCGTGACCTTGTAAGTCCAATACTTCGAAATAGTATACTTTATAGGCGGCTAATCTCTCGAGTTAAGACAACGTTAGCTGACTCAACATTGACGCGTCTCTTTATACTCTGTAGGTTAGGCTATAGCCTATTTGACAGTTGGACTCGGATTTCCACTGTACATAAATCTCTGGACATTGGACAACCCATCTGACACGACGCAGCGCTTGTGCTTAAGATGGTGCCATACGCTTATAGCTTTCGAGCATGGGCGTATTTAGGGGTTTACGATTTCAACCCCCCCCCCAAATAAATTGCGAAATTTCTTGAATGTGCTTTTATATTCGAAATACAAAGAACTTAACTTTTGCGACCATTTCCAATGGAAACCCCCGAAAGCTAAAACCCCTCCGAAATTTTTGTCTGGCTACGCCCCTGCTTTCGAGTAACGCCTTAGAATAATTTGGTGTTAACGATTACGAATTCAGGGGCGGAGAGGGACGGTCCCCCGAAACTTGAGGTAGGGGACGGAGCTGCTTATATCCCCCCAATATTTCTGAAATATTTCATGAATATAATAATAATAGCTACGAGTGACAGCTGGTTCCTATCAGCACTCAAATTATAGAGCAATTTTTTCCAGATGACAGCTTCAAATGCTACCATTACAGTATGGAAATTCAAAAAAATTTAAATAGGGGAGGGGCACATCCTCTCCCCAAGCCCCTCCCCCGGCGAACATTTACTATCGGGGACGCAAAATTTATGCCTAAAGATAGGATAGTGTTTATGCCGTTGGTTAGGCGCTGCGCTGTTATTGGTTGACCTTAAATAAGACGGGCTATTTACTCCATGAGGGAGTGTTCGATATGACGTACTATAAAGTAAGTAAGTAAATATGGCCCATAATACTCCATTAACAAACGCATAATGGGACACCAAAATAGAATGTAACATAAGCATAACACGTAGAAGTAAAAATATATTGAATATTCAAGCACTTTAGGCATCGTTTAGGGTCAGTTTAGGCGTCGTGAGGGTCGGTCAGGGTCATGGTTAGTGTCGTCATTAAAATCCTGGCAAGTAACCTTCCGTTGCATTGGGGGTCCATAGAGTAGGGTAACATCAGTGGCGCGAAGAGCAGTAGGAAGCGGGATCGCTTCCCGCAACCCTCCCAAAGGTCCACTCAGCCTATCATTCGCGAGATGGCGCATTGGTAAAATGAGATGTAGGACGTGATGGGCGCCTTGCACGGCTGCTGCATAGACTAAAATTCGACTCCTGTAATAACTTGTGATCATACGTTCATACTGAATTGTAATCAACCTGCGTAGGCCTACTTGTCAGTTTGAATTAATAAAGAATATTATTATTATTATTATATTAGTTGACCAATTGCGTAGCGGGCGTTATTCGAGTCCTCTGTATAATAGGCCGACGTTGGGCATTACTGTTTCTACCACATTTTGCCCGCTTCCAATAGCTTTCCACGTGCTCTGCGACCGAATTGACGGAATTGCGACTGTATTTACCGCCCGGTGTTGATAATTCCTAAGCATATTCGGGATATCCCGATATGCTGAAGACTCATCTAAACTATACTCCACGTCCCAATTAGACCGACCAATCACGGCGCACCAGGCTCGTTCGCTCCGGCCGATGGCAGCATAGGCCTAAATATACTTTATACTACCCTAAATTTTGCGTCCCCGATAGTAAATGTTCGCCCCTCCCCCTACTCGGCGCTGCGTGCCTCGCCGATCGTCCTTCGGCCGCTCCTTCACCGGTCCCCTCCAAATCCAAACTCCGCCTATGATTACGATTACGACTTTGCCTTAATAACTCTGATAATTTATTGAAATTTCCGATTTTGAGGATCATGTGCTGCATGACTGTCTGTCTTGAATTACTTTAATCCAATTAAGAGTTCTTGCTAACATGGTTAGCATATGTATACATGTAGCCTGTAGGTCTATATGAGAGGTTAATTACGGTATATTAAATAGTAGGGGAGAGTGCTACAAGATACGTACGGTGAATAAGACGCACACGTCTTTAAAACGTATGGAACGATACAGATTCGTATTTTAGTTGTGTCTTTGTATGCAGCGACATCGTGCGAACTTTCATTAGCAGTAAAGTTTCAATATTCGAGATATTGGCGCGATTAATAAATTTTCTAAATTTTACTACATTTGCGTAAGTACCCGTACACATTTATGAATATGACAAATTTTCTCGTTAGCCTTATGCACAGCCAAGGCGCGCTTTTCGACGTTTATTTTGGGTCAATTTTTAGTTGTTTTATAATTTTATCAAACCTGTAAACATTGACCTAATTAAATAATATGGCGTCAGTTGAGAAAGACTCGAAAATTGCAAGAAGTCCATGGGCCTCTTGAATGTATAGGAAGCATACTTTAGGAATTACAAGATGCCCAGCCATAATGTCTCCTTCTAGTGAACAAGAATAGGTGCTTGGAAATTTATCAGTGTTTATTGAATCTATTTCACCATTGCCCAAAACCAAGAGATTGAGTCTTTGAGAGTAGGCCTACAAAAAGGAAACAGACGTCTGAGGTCATTACCAGTTCAACATATAAAAAGAAGTTATAACTATAGAACAGGCACGAAAGACAAACATGAAAACAATGCCAAAACGGACTAAATCTGTGGCAAGCTGTAAGGACACTGCATTTTCAGAGACAGTTGCAGCAAAAACAAAATGAAGGAACTAAAGAATAAAAACAAACTTAGGCCCTACATGCAGACAAGACAAACCAAAGGGAAGAAAAGCAAGAAGTGATGTCCTGGAACCTCAACCAAAAAAGACAACTAATTTGCTTAGTCGCTATTCGGTATTTAGTTTATTGTTCAGTTTGTTTAGTTCTTATACAGTTTGCTTCTTTTAATAGTCTATAAAATGCATGATTGCCATACCACTTGCTTACGTCACTTTCCGTTGCTCCAAGATGACCATCCTATGGGCGTCTTGTTGTATGGGGTTCCTAAGATGCCCAGTTTGAAGACATCTACATTTTAAATTAATTTTACATATATATGATCTTATTGAATTAACATCTGCAGCTGCTGTACTTGCTGTATTAATGATCAATCTTTGTATTGGGTACAAACATGTACTTCTCTTACTGTCTTACAATACTCACAGAGGAAACTCACAATATTATTTTCTTTAGCGTGGGCATATTGGGGCAATCTCCTTAACTATGCTGACTGCTAATGGAACGACGTCGTACCATAATATTTATGTATACGGCAAAATATGTCACTGAAGACTTCAGATTTATTGCTTAATAATGATTTTATTTTGTCCTAACACCAGAGTTTTTGTAGATTAATGGATTTGAGGCCCGAACTTGGGAAAGCCACCATTAATTGTATAGTCCATCTATAGCAATGCTCCTTAAACTTTTGTTCTTATTTACAATTTCTATTGTCCGCTGCATCAATGTTGGACGAAGGATATCGCAGTTGCTTGCCACCGTGCACCAAGGCACACGATTGGATGACAAAGGATCACAGCAAGTCGAAATTTTTATCGTCACCGATATTAATAGTGACTCCTTAACTTTAAAAAAACTTCCCATTGACCCGTGTGTATGAAGTGTCACCGCGTGCACCAAGGCACACGATTAGTCGGCTGGAACAAAATCGCCCCGCCCCCCAAAGGACCGTGCCAAGTCGAAGACCATCGTCATCGATTTTTAATATAAGTGCCTTCTTAACTCCTTCACCCATTGTTAAAACCTTCGCCTATTGTCCCGTTATGTCATGTCACCGTGCACTGCCGAGTTAAAATTCTGACCTCGATGGGCCTATTATAATAGTCACGATCTTTGATGTTCATCGCCTGTTCTTTACCGACGCAGTGGCGCAACGTGCAGACATCTCGGTTGAATTTGTAGATCAATTTCTTCAACCGTTTCACTGATTAGCTATAATCAACGCGTAGCCTATATAAAAATTTTGGTTCAAGGACTTGACCGATATTTCAGTTTTCTCACCTCATCGCATAATCCGATAGCACGGTAAGCAACGGCTAATAAGACAAGCTTTTCACCACGGTGCATATTTAACTGTAGGCTACAACTATACAGGGACAGTCACAGTAGTTTTAGGACTTGTCCCAATACAGTATATATAGGCCTAGTTTTAGAATTTGCCCCAGTATAGTTTGGGTAATTTGTCCCAGGTAATAGGCCTAGCGGTACTCTACTTTTAATGCTAGTGTATAATATTGAATTCTTCCCTATTGGTAGCCTATTAGGTTTGAAATTGAACTTAATAAAGACATAATCGATTCCAGTCACAGATGTTAGATATAATAGTGTTTTGTACGATGATGTAATATAGCATGACCGCCTTGACAGGGCAATGTAGGCTAATGGCTTGGATTTGTGCAGTATAATTATTCTGCACTTACATTGTAAGTGATTTTGTCCAATCAGTATCAAATTCAGTATCACTTCAACCTGGTGACGGATTGTGCTTTACACTAAATATACAGAAGAATAGGGAAACATCCAATGTTGTTTTTTCTCCTATTCGCAGTGATGAGTCATGATGGGGTGACTATTTACACCAGTCACACAGCCGCATTCCAACAGGATGTCCAAGACAACTGTGGAAATTATCGTATGCCTGCCTTTGAGCGACATCTTCGCCCGCCAAATTCTCGCTCAACGGGTGCACGCAAAAGCAGGCATCAGTGTGTACATGTGTTTGTGTGTGTATGTGTATGTATATGTATGGGGCGTGTGTGTGGGTATAATACTTGTTGTGAAATAGACGGGGTAATTATACAGAGCAAAACATAGCAAACTGATTCACACTATCTTGGTTTTAAGACAAGGGAACAAAAATATCTATGAATTAATACTCCCTCGCCGCCAATTCTCGAGAGCAGTGGGAGGCCGTTCCCGCGCATTCCCACCCACTTTAACCTCGAGTACAGTCGTTTAAAGCAGTCGGCGTTCTGTTTCTATTGTCGATTGTTCACCAGTAAAAACTGCATCAACACTGCTTGAGCTTCCCATTCGGTAGTTGAATCCTTCTTGCTTGGTTTGTATGCCATTTGTAAACTATGTATGCTAATTGTTTCTGGTCAGCAATCTGTTTAGGTTAAGGCTTGTGGCGTTCTTTGTTATTTAATTTGTTTTCTAGTTTTTATATTAATTTCAATAAATGTCGGGTTTGCTAATATTATCGTTATCGAAATCAAATTGTTCAATTGGCGGGCCATACACTCTGAGATATTTATCGACCTTGGTTGTGTCGGAGTAAATTCGGCCAATAGGACGAATTTACCCCAATCAATTCATTAGGAATGGTACACAGTTCCTATTTTAATTTTTTAAATGTGATATTTTATACCCAGTTACCCAGTTGTAATTTAAAACATAATTATATAATGTTATTTTACTATACATTAGATGCCAAAAACGTATGAAAAAAGAAAGTCAAGATTTATTCGGGGACAGTGTTCAATATTTTTGGCCTAATATTGTATCTGATTGTTGCATAGTAGTGATAGCTTATGCGTTACCTGATATTACCTCTTCAGTGGTATTTTCTAATACGTTTGTGCATATACTTCGACTCTTTGGTTATGAGGGTCAAATCAGCCATGCTGGCCGAATTTACCTCATACGTCGGGGTAAAACCGGCCAAAAAATAAATTTAAAAAACTTTTTATTTAACAGGTGTTCTCCTCTGTACAAAGAAAAATAACCCTGCAGTATATTGTCCCTACCAAAGCCTATTTATTTGTGATTTTGTTTCATTTTAGCAGTCAACCAATTCTAATTTATTACAAAAATAAAAAAAATTGGCCGAAATTACCCCGGCTTCCCCTATAGTTGCAGCTCCTCCACTGCGTGACAGTGACTATAAGCCTGTCACTGACTTGTTTTTATCAATTATTTTGGTGGTATGATTGAGCTAATTATGTAATATGTTCAAACTTCTATGCATGACTGAAATAGGGATATGTATTATGGGGCCGTCCATAAATGACGTCACGCAATATTGGCCGATTTTTAACTTTTGTCACATTTCGTCACAAAAAATAACACACCCCTCTGAAAATCCGTCACAAAGCTCTGACACCCCCACCCCCATAAACCAAATTTCTATGGCAAAGCAAAATGCTCCTTCATGGAACAAATAGGGAAGGCATTCATATTTTAAAATCTAACGGTGACCAAATATTGAAATAATTAGAAAATTCTTAATAATGGTGCCTGTGTATATTAAAATAATTTTTAAAAATACTGAAAATTTATTCCTCAAAATTAGTGCTGTTATTATTAACAGTAAATTGTTGTTAATTGTTAAATCTAATAACATAGACCTGGTGTGACGTCACACTTCTCAGACCCCCACCCCCATGTCACACATCGTCACAAATTTCCGACCCCTCCCCCTAGGTGCGTGACGTCATTTATGGACGGCCCCAATAATAAAAAGCAAATTTCGTAAAATAAATGCTTCATAATGCGTTATCGGCTGGGACTCCCCCAAGGCCCCGCTGGGGGCGCTTACGACGCTCCCCCAACCATTAGACGTTGCAGACTTTGTCCCAGTAGTCCAAATCCGTTTAAATATGCACTGCGTACCAGCATTTCCATAGACATTAGATGAGTCCCATAAATAGGCTCTATTATACGGATTCCATGTGGGAATACGGGTCAAATATGGGCTCCACGTTGGCAAGTTGTCATTGTAACGCGAGTCCATAATTTGCACGAGTAAGGTAGTGGGCAACATTCTTGCACAAAGGCCTAATAATGCTTTGCTATGACATTGGATTTTGGCCAATCTGGATTACACTAAACAGTAGCCATTGACCTCATCATTCAAGGGCCTCATTATCGAAGAGATTATATTTCAAGACAGATGTAGGATACAGGACAGCGTTAGAGAATTTAACGTTGGATTTTATGCGGGTCTGAGGGGAGGGGATTTAGAAGGTCCCCGCCCACATGCAAGCAAATAATAATAATAGAAAAAGGAGGAAGAGATAAAACCGTTACAAGTTATGTAGTGTTTGCGTGCTCCCGTTTGGTTAACTCCAAAGTGGAACCCATGCCTCTTAGACATTTCACTAAACAGCGACAAAAATTGCCGATACTTAGGCCTACTGCTAGAGTTCTGTGCCGACTTTCTTCTTGCATGAACTTAACTGTTCTTAATTATATGGAGCAAGCATTTAGGCGAGAGATAAGCTCTTTCGAAAGACCCTGTACGTCGTACGAGTACTCAATTTGATAGCAGTACTGCAAACTGGGGATAAAGTAATACTCCTTAACCATGTTAAAGTGTTTCCCCTTCTTAATAACTTCAAAGTAACGAGTAAAGAAGTAAATATTGTCACAGTGAAGCTTTTGCTGTCAGCCCGCTCCCGTTCAGCGTTAGGCCTACTGCAGATTGGAGGATCCTAGGAAGTGCTTCATCCTTAGGCCCCTTATTTACCTCGGTGGGCTAACCAGGTTACAGAGGAGGTAGAACGTCTCGATGTAGATCACACTTCGCTTTCCTCCTTACGCGCAACTCACTCTTTGCCGGTAGAACCGCTAGTGCTTGTCCTAAGACTGTTGTAAAGAGGAGGGCGACGTCCACGCTCTGGCAGCCACAAGACGTCGTTAAACACTGGACGCTGTTCTCGTGTGGCATGTAGACTTTTTCATGATATTATGATAATATTCCGGCAGATTTCTGCCTCTTCAGCTACAATCTGTTATCTGTTTTGACCAACACGGCACTCGCCATCAATTCATTGACAAAATGACTGTTGTCGAGACCGTGCGGCCGCTACAGAAAACTCTCTACAGTTTCGTTTGCATATTCAGGCCAAAGCCTGGACATTTTGTGCGGAACATCCACTGAGCGATAATAGACCTCCAAGGTCGCCTACCGCAACACATTAAGCCTGGTTATGACGTCCGTTAACGGTGGCTTATCGCAGCAAGCGTCGAGAGCGAATAAACGCAACAGCTTCGGAGTTTGTCCGAATACCGTTACCTCACCTCCTCTTGCCCTCCTTCCTCTGCGTTTGCCTTCTCTCCGCACTACAGACCGTGCGACGGTTACTACAGAGAGGGAAGAGAAAAATACGCGGGCACAGGATGTTAACCCTTTGTTAAGAGTTGAATGGTCTGGTAATTGTCAGCCGGCCCGGGGCTAGATGGCGGTATTTTGTGGGCGGGGAGGGGAACTGTTGGCTCAGCTCTCAAAGCAGCGTAAAGGTCATCGCGTCTGCATATCAGGCTACGGTGTCTATTCCGTCCAGAGCCTTCTCAGCCGAGTCACTGCCTGTATCTGTCCGTACGTCTGTCTGTCCGCCTGCCCGTCCATTCTGTCTGTCAGTTCGCGGCCAATCGATTTCGCATAGCTTGCAGTGTCTGCCTTGGATGTGTTAGCACACACACATACACAGACCGCCGGCCGGGCTTGGCTCTTCTGCCCTTACAACGCTCGCCTTTGTCCTTGACGATGCCGACGCCGCCGCCACAGCTGCTGCTGCCCTGTCGGTTGTGGTAGTAGCCTGCTCGCTGGTCCAGACCGTTCTGCTGGCCCCGACGGCCACCGGCTTGCTCCCTGGCAACACGAAAAATCTGCCGGTGTGCTGCCCACTCTGCTCTGCTCCGTCCAACGGGGGCACCGCGACTGACGACCGCGAAGGAGGAAGATTCCGGACCGACTGAGGCAAGTAAACCGCCAAATGCAATCGTTCTTTAACCAGTAATTTACCGGCTGAATTAAAACCGTTGATTGTCGTGAAGAGAACACGTTTCCAGGTACTACCGTCGCACAGATTGCGGGACAAATTAACCGGTTGGCTCCGTTCGATATTTGTCGATTATTTTAAGCATTGGCTGCAGATGACGTTCTGCATAATAATGTCAATGTCACGGAAGAGACCGGTTTTGATTTACTGTACAGACGATATCAGCCAATTACTTCTAGCCTCGCACGTGATGAAACGATGTAACGCAAATTACGTAATGTAGTGAGAATGCTGACATTTCTTAGCGCAATACAATAGGTTCATCATCATCATCATCATCATCATCATCATCATCATCATCATCATCATCATCATCATCATCATCATCATCATCATCATCATCATCATCATCATCACTTCCTGACGCCAGTCATTTGGCGGCGATGAGTAGGAATGTATGATCCTCGGTAATTTATCAAGTCCGTTGATATATTAATACAACATTATTTGGAAAATAGAACTCAGTATGTCCTCTACGAAGGCTATCAGTCTGTTCATAAAACCATTCGGTGTGGAGTGCCGCAGGATCTATATTGGGGCCATTACTGTTCTTGATCTATATAAATGACTTACCTCAGATTGCTGATAAAACTGATTTCATACTATTTGCTGATGACAGCAATGTCTTTTTTACTGATAAATCAATAAATGTATTACAGCAGAAAGTAAATAAGGAACTTGAAGTAATATCAAACTGGTTTAAAGCCAATAAACTTTCACTCAATCTGGACAAGACATGTTATATACTGTTCCGTGGTCACTGTAAACCAGCTCCCCAACAAGCAATGGAAATTATGATAGAAAACAGGGAAATAGTGCAAACTGAATGCACCAAATTTCTTGGTGTTTATGTAGATCGGCATCTGCAATGGAATGAGCATATCACACATGTATCAAAGAAATTAGCAAAAATATAAGTGTTCTGTCACGAATTAAGCATTATCTGACTAAACCTGTTCTCCGACAATTATACTACATGCTGTTTTTTTCCTTACTTATCATACTGTAATATCTGCTGGGGCTCAAACTACTCCTCTAGATTAAAACGCCTTGAGACTCTCCATAAACGGTTATTAAACGTGCCATACGTGTGACTTGCTTACTGGGATGGTCTGATAGTACAAAATTAATATTTAAAGAGCACAATATTCTAAAATTAAATGATATTACAAAATATCAAATTGGACTATTCATGTACTGTTATCATTTATGGGCTTCTTCCATCACTGTTTGATAAATATTTCCTTAAGGTTGTAGCTATCCATGGACATGATACTAGAGCATCCTGTAAATATCGAACCCCAGGGGCACGAACCAGGACTAAGCAGTTTTCAATTAAATGCTCAGGTCCACCACTTTGGGATTCTCTTCCTCCGAATTTAATAAATATATTACACATGGCTCAATTTAAAGCTCAACTGAAACATTATCTATTGAACACATAAAAAGAATATGACTCGATAGATTGTACCTTAGTTAAGGTTGTTTATAATGTACAACTGTGAACATTATAATCTGTTTTGTTTTGATTTTATTTGTTTGTTTTAAATCTTGTACTGCAATGTTTTGTTATTTAGTTAATTGGCTATGATTTAGCCCTAACATTGTTATTTAAATAGAATTTTCTAAAACTATATGATCATAAAAATCGTCTTGCCATCAGTAAATGTAATATGGAAAAGGGGCAGCCCTGCAATAGCGGATTATTTTATCCTTTAGGGCTGTCCTGTTGACGACATCAGCAGATTAACATTTTTTTTTTAAATGACTGATTGTTAATTAATTGTGCTGTTGTTGATTCAATAAACGGCTGATTGATATTGATTGATTGATATATATATCAGTATACTAAACCCATCATATTCATGACACTTGCTGCATGCCCCTGGAGCAAGTAATCCCTGGGTTCAAAATCTGTATTATAGTTCACAGGGTATTATTAGTATTATTATTACAAATATATTAAGCCCCACCATCTAATGACCAAGCATCAATCAATAGCTCTTGCCAATAATGTACTGTAAGTGAAAGACTTGTTCAAGGTCCTTAATACACAGTGTCTGTCTCTAATGGGAGGAGACTGAAACCCATACTCTTGGTGTTACAAGGTGAAAGCTCTGACCAATCAGACACCTTGTTCTGCAGCTAAATCATGAGACTTATCTTTTCTCTTTGCTCGCCGTCCTCACGTCATAAAAAAGCATTGCAATATATCTCGCAACAGGATATGAAGGCATTCTCACCGGCTGGGCAACATTTTTGGAACTCACTGTACACTGTGTTGTGTGCACTATGTTCAGTGAACTCTGTTCTGTTCACTCTGTTCTGTGTATTATGTTCAGTGCATTCTGTTCTGTGCATTCTGTTTAGTGTACTCTGTTCTGTGCATTCTGTTCTGTGCATTCTGTTCTGTGCAGTCTGTTCAGTGCATTCTGTTCTGTGCACTCTATCAGTTTAGTAAAAGCAAAAACCTCTGAATTTATGACTTGTCTCTCTCGATTTTTGCTAACCCACCGTGGCTTGGCTTTTAGTTTTCTTGAACAAACATTGATTGATACATCGTGTATTGCAAAAATGGTGCAACAAGAGTAATTGCATTTTATTAGATTAAATTTGTCTTGTCCAGAACAACAAGACTTTGTTCTTGCCTTTTAGAAAAACATCTTTGTTTTTTTACCTCGAAAAATCAATGGCTGTATAGTGGATCTTGAGTGAAATGTTTTCTTTGGTCTCGACAGAAGAGCTGTTTTCTTCTAGGTTTGACAGTCTTTAGAGTGATATGATTTGGCCTTAATTTGAAAGTGACATTAAGATGCTGTTCAAAGTCTGTTAACTCATGTAGGTTTGTTTTGGTGTTGAGAGTGACATTGTGATTATATGCATGCATGTATTGTACAGTATGTATCAGCACACTTAACGTAAGGCATTTTAAGGACCTCGCAAAAGCAATGAATAATTAAAATTTTATGAACTTTACTTTTTCTTAAACTTTTCAGAACTGGTCGTGTACTCAAACTGGTGTAGCTATGCAATGATAGGACAGCAACTTCGTGTACAAAAGCTCTAGTCTCTTCAGATACGATCCGCTGTTCCACGACAGTCTCTGATCCACAGCTGCCATGTCTTCTCCATCTTCTACCACATACTGGAACATGCCGAATGCTGGAATGCTACTGACCGAGACGGTCAACTTCTCGCTGGGTGCGGCCTTCTTCGTGCGGTCAGTCTTCAAGGCCATTCTCACCTACGTCAACGAGAACAAGATTCCTGGAACCGATCACATGAAGGGAATCGGGCTGGACCAGTCGCTTCCAGAAGGTCTTCCTTCGATCATTGAAATCAAGCGTGCTCTACCTAAACACTGCTTCCAGTCCAGCCTCTCCCAGTCGATGTACTACGCCGTCAAAGACTTTGTTCAGGTCTTCCTTGCCTTTCTGGTGCTCAGCTATCTGGAAAGCTTTGTGGAATCATTTGCGCTGAGAGGTCTCCTGTTTCTGCTCTACTGGGCTGTTCAGGGAACCTTCTTCTTTGCCCTCTTTGTGCTTGGTCATGACTGTGGCCACGGATCCTTCTCTAACAACTCCTTGCTCAACGACGTCATAGGAACGATCACCCATGGCTTCCTTCTGGTTCCCTACTATCAGTGGAAGCTCAGCCACCATAACCACCATCGATACACTGGGAACTTTGACCGCGACGAGGTCTTCTATCCGGTGCGCAAGTGCGAGAAATCCGAGGCGAAAACCCTGCCCGGATTTGCATTTGGTTTTGGCTGGTTCATCTACCTCGCTGTGGGCTACAATCCCCGGCGTGTCAAGCACTTTGATCCCATCGATCCGATGTTCGTGGGGCACTTTGTGGGATGTGTGTTCTCTTTGGCCAGCCTGGGGCTCATGGTAACCCTTTCTTACAAGTTCTATGTCGCCTATGGTTTTGTCGCATTGCTGGTCTACTATCTCATGCCGGTGTTCATCATGGGAACGTACATTGTGGTTGTTACGTTCCTGCACCACAATGAAGTCAACATCCCATGGTACGCTGATGACAAATGGGACTTTGTCAAAGGCCAGCTGTCTACCATTGATCGCAACTATGGCATCGTACACCATGTCATCCACTCAATTGGAACGCACCAGATGCACCACATGTTCACCAAGATACCACATTACCATCTGGAAGAGGCAACCAAGCACTTCCGCCAGGCTTTTCCAAGCCTGGTGAAGTCCTGTGATGAACCCATCCTGCCCTCGTTCGTTCGAATGTTTAACGTCTACGAGAAACAGTCGATAGTGGAAGACAATGCGAAGCAGGTCGTCTACAAATGATCATGGCCAGCCATAGCTAATATTAGAATAATCGAATTCGTAATATTAGAAAATGTGTGAACTATGGAAAAAATGCGGTGATGTTAAAATCGAGTTTCATCTTAACTGGATAGTAGCTGTTAGAATATGATATAGTCTCTGTGTAGTAGCATTTCTGGGAAGTTGTAAACTTTGCGGTTGTGCACTCTGCCAACTCATCTTCGAAGGTTTGTGTTTGAATATGTTCATTTTGCAGGGGTTCATTAGACTTTTCTTTGAGGTATTTGCTCACGCGATCGTACATTTCATTAATGATTGTTGTGCTTTTTGAGAACTCTAGGTCCATAAGAACTAGGTCTATAACGTAGTTGTTTTTGTACCCTTTCAACCTAACTCCGACATACATGTGTACTGTACATTGCAAGTTTTCTATGGGATTTTTTCAGGTCTACAGTTCAGCCCTTTATATTACTGTAAATGTTTTAGCTCAAAACCAGGTTTATTAACTGGCTTGAGAGTGTCATGAACCTCCTCTATTTATTTAGGTCAAGGTCTGCTGGACCAGTTATCAAGACCTAATTCCGCTTGATAATACATGGGACCTGCAATCCTGCATGAGTGTAGGCCTACTTAGAGCTGGAGCACATCAAACACTTCAAGTGGTCTCCGAATTTCTGATTTATTAGCTGAACTGTACACTTAATCTGTCTCATAAAATTAATTCTACATGCATATGTATTTATTTAAGATTCATATAATTATATACATATATATGCACCGGTATATATATATACATAATTATTTGAATCTTATACAATGCACAGCTGTATTAATATATAAATCAGCTGCAGATACACCCTTGAAACGTTTACCAGACTTATCAAGTGCATCAACTTCTGCGTTTTATGTGTGTAGTGATTGGTTGGCAAACAATCCTGAAGTGGTGCTCGAAATCAGCTTTGCTTGGCCGTTAATTTGAATGAACAGAGGGCAATAGAAAACATCTCTGGCTAAGAGATACTAATGAAGCACTGGGTTAGGCTATTCATCCTCAATTGGTTAACATCTGTAATGTAAATTTAAAACTCTGCATGTATTCGTTATACCAGAGACTCATTCGACAACATGCTTGATTGTTGCTGTACTAGTCAGCGGCGCCGCCAGGATTTTAATTTTGTACGCACAATATAGACAATAAAATTTTCCTTCTTAGTTCCGCCAAAATTTCTGATGACCTTTTTTTTTCTTTTTCCTCTTTTTTCCCCCAGAACAACTGTGTAACATTTCCACACTGTACGCACTTGCGTAAGTGCGTAACGCTAGCGGCGCCCCTGGTACTAGTCATGTAAATCTTTACACCGACTTAACCTTTGGCATAAGGATTAACTTGCTCACGGCCATTTGTGCATATTTTGCCTAACAAACTCGGAGTCATCCGGTTTGAAGTTGAACGCATACTGTGATTGGCCAATACAGTTTGGACCGATAGAACAGTCACTGTCATTGGCCAATTGCTGAAATGATGGCAAATTTTCATTGGCTGCTATTTTCATTGATGTGTTCAGTTTGACATGTAACTCGATTCTTTCGTAGGTTAGGTCTTTTTCATTGTGCCCTAATCGGTTTCAGGACAGTCTGTCTGAGCTTTCTGATAACTGATGAACATATTCTTGGCTAAGGTCGTGAAATATGATAGAGGTTTGTAGAGACTCGTGACTGATGGATGATATTTTGCTCTTTTATGTGACCATACTGCCAACTTTTATTTGACCATACTGCCAACTTGGCTTTGCCCTTGTGAAGCACGAGAGTTCGAAGGGATTGAACTTTGGATTATTTGGCTATGAAACCAGTTTGTAGGCAATGAGAAGACAAGGACATGATTGGTGCTCGGTGATTTCATACATGAGACTTTTTATTCGAAATCGTTCTGCTACATAGGCTACTTCAGTGAAAGTTCTTAAGGTTACTGATTTTCAAACTTATTGGGTGCGACTAATATCCGTTGGTCAGGAGGGGACCTAATAAGGGCTCATACTTGGACCTCTGGTATAAGGGCCCGTGGCTCATACCTATACTTCCCAAGAGTTTAGAAAGCCAGTGCCAAAAAGGAGTACAAAGGTGACTCATCGAGGATCACCAGTGGCGTAACTAGGGGTTCGTGCGCCCGGGGGCAAGAATTTTCCGGAAAATTTTCTTTCTTATTTTCTTTTTTTGTTGTTGTTGGTTTTCTGTCTTTTTTTCCAGATTAAAATTACCACAAACCCTCATTTTGCGCCCCCGGCCCCAAGACTCATGTATTATAGTTACTTAGTCACTATTTTTGCCTGATTTCTTTACAAAAAAATTGTCAGAAGCCTAATTATTTTGACCGCCCCCTGTCCCCCTCGTTACGCCACTGAGGACCACTCATGGCCATATCCCTGCCCCTATTCTCAGATTATATGGCCATGGGCTCCTCTGGATCTGCTTGATGCTGTGTGTAAGGGAGAAAATATCGGTCGAGATTTTCTGCTTCATTCGCTTGCCGGTGAACGTTTTTGCCTGGATGTAGGTCACATTATATGGCCAGTCCATATGCGCAACGCTGCCCAGTCTTGTACATTACAAAGCACACCTCGTACCAGTTACTGGTAAGATGCAGCCCTAGTAGTTCTCACTCTGTTTCTCACTCTAACAGTTAACTGAGTTAAGTCTTTTTCAAGCTACTTATGCAAACGTCATGAAGTTTTCGATATACTGTCGTAACACTGGACAACTTCGTCTGTAAACAGTGCGATCTGACATAGTTTACTGACACAATAAACAATTCTTTTGCTGTTCACTCGTTTTTCCCTGAGATTACACGTTATTCTTGCATTCATATTCGTTTTGCGGTACAAGTGATTTGCTTGTTTTTGTTTGTTTGTGGAACATCTCTATTGTCTCAGTCTTGGCTTATAAAAGTATATGGACAATGGTTTTTGTTGCATTTTACTAGACATTCTCTGAGAATTTAGTCCAGTATCTACCTCTGGCTAAATACATCAGCATGAAATACATAAACGTAGTGGATCCGCTCACGCCCCGGGCGTTACCGGATCCGCAGTACTACAGTCACGTCCGTCGCGTTATTGGCTAAAGCCTGTCACGTGAACTTGTTGTCTTCCCGTGGAATTTTGATATGGCCGACAACTTGACGGTCGGTTTACGCCAAGTTAGGATTCGTGGGTCGTTTAGGGTAAAATTAGGCGTCGTGAGGATCGTTTAAGGTCAGATTAGGCGTCGTGAGGGTCGGTTAGGGTCAGGGTTAGGGTTAGTTTCGTCATTAGAAAACACGGTGAACAAACTTTCACCGCAAACGGCAATGTTTATCGGTCGGTTCGTTTCAGTTACACACAATCATGTGACATGCAATGACCAATTGCGAGGCGGGCGTGATCCTAGTCCCAGGTATCGGCTCACGTCGGGCGTGACTCTATCCACGACCATACATAAAACAAGGAATGGTATGAAATTGATTCCATGGAATCCTCTGTTCTGCTGTTGGTCTAGGTCCTTCCCCTTCCGATCTGCCCCATTATACCCCTCTGATCATTCCCTGATCGTATTACTTTCTGTTTATGTTTCTCTGTCTTTCCCTGTTTCTCTCTCCTCCCCTTTCTGTTTCTTGTATACTTTCCTCCTCTCTCTCTCTCTCTCTGTCTCTCTGTTCCTCTGGTGCTCTGTTTCTCTTGTTTACACTCTGTTTTTCTCATTCTCACTCTGTTTCTCTCTCCTGCTCTCTGTTTTTCTCTTTCTCTCATATTAATCTCTGTCTGTCTGTCTGTCTGTTCCCTTGCTCTCACTCTGTTTCTATATCTCTCATCTCTAATTCTCTCTCTGACTTGGTTTCTCTCGGTATCACTCTGTTTCTGTCTGTCATCTCTCTCTCTCTCTCTCTCTCTCTCTCTCTCTCTCTCTCTCTCTCTCTCTCTCTCTCTCTCTCTCTCTCTCTCTCTCTCTCTCTCTCTCTCACACATACACACACACACACACATTTTCTCCATTTCTCTCACTCGGTTTCTCTCCTTCTCTTTTCTGTTTCTCACTGTATTTCTCTCTGTCACTTTCTGTTTCTCTCGTTCTCACTCTGTTTCTCATCATGTTTTTCTCTTCCCAAGAGCGTATACATGTATATGCTAGAAATTATGCCATGAGAAATTGTACCTATGGCATGATGCAACGAAGTCAAGTTGACTGCAGTCTGCACTTGATCATAATATAGGACCAACTAATAGTTCAGACGGCCTTGACACAGCACAGGGAGACATTGGAAACAGGCCACAGCTGTTAAAAACAGTACCGTCCAATATATCATAACATCTATCATAGTACAGTTCCTCCATACATCTCCAGTAGCCTATATTACATAGCTGTTTATATATTATTCAATGTATATGTACACTTTACATAATTATATGTATTGAATATCAATAAATGTGATATAGGACTATGTATACATGCATACAGAGCGTCAGTGGCGTATATACCAAAGGGTGGGTGGGAGAGAACGATCTCCCACGGTTGTCAGAAGTGCGGGCGGGTTAACGTTTTGGACATAAACTGGGAGTTGTTGATTTCTGTGGGTTAATCTACAGCTCCGAGTGACTTCTGAATCTCATATTATAAATTGGCCGAGAGTGGGAGGTTTGTTGTCCCATTCCAGGTGGGGGAGGGGGGGTAGACGCGACTGCACAGGTAATCTGGTTGTAACTTGTTACCCCTTCACGTAGGCCTATACTTCAACAATGCAACGAGGAAGCTTTGTAGTGGTCTGGAATATGCTTCCATGCAGTCTTCGACGTGGGCTCCTACTTTGCCTCTATTTCGCAAGCAGTGGAAGACCTTTATGCTCGATCAAGGCCTTAGGAAATATATAGCCTACATATATTATATATATATATATATATATATATATATATACATACATAATATATTATGAATATATATAACATGAATGATAAATATAACACCATGTGTAATATATATATATATATATATACATTATATATGATACATGCACTGTCCTGCCCAGGTGGGCCAGGTCTCTCCCTTTGGAACAGTCTTCCTATGAATATTCACACTGTTTCTGTTATCTCAGCCCCGGTAACGTTGTTAAGACGCACCTGTTGTTAGGCCTAGATCTCTTAGCCATGTTCACATCGCTTGTAAGAGGTTCTTAGAAATGCGCTCTATAAACCCCAGATACACACACATGTGCATACATACATACATACATAAAATATACATACATACATACATAGCTACATACATGCATATCGTTTGCATGCATACATAGATACATAGATACATACATACATGCATACATACATATTACGTACATGCATACATACATCCATACATAAATATTACACACATGCTTACACAAATATACACACATACATATACCACACACATAATTTTATACGGCTGACCGGTTACAGAGATTCTGCGCTCTTCTACACGAGGCAAAGTGGTTTTGGCCACACATTAAACGACAGTAGAGAGAGGTAATGCATCGGCGGTTAAAGCAGGAGCCGAGAGAGGCAGCAGATGAAGCGGCAATCCCCCCAAGTGATGGTCTGCACTTGGGATCCAGGCTTAAACCGCGTTGGAAAGGTGCCAGCCAATACTGTTTAATTTATTGCTTCCATGGAATGGAAATTCATTTCCATCGGCCGTCAGCTCTGTGCTCTCCAGCATTTTTATCCACTTTTCCTATCCACTTCCTGCCTGTGTGCAGTGTACACAGAGGTCAACACACTCGACAGCTGCACTGATATCGACGGCATTGAATGAACACTATCGCTAAAGCGTACAACGACCTCTGCCTTATTTCTGTATTATATAACGGTGTTTGTATGTGTATATGTATTTGCGTA